>JAODAL010071101.1:0-15658 GCA_025379985.1 Phyllomedusa bahiana
ACCTCATGGGGGAGCCTATTACCTATATACCTACCTACTGGGAGAGCCTATTACCTACAGATGAAGCACAGTATCACAGGCCATTGAAAATCATTAAAAAAGGTTTTGAAAAAACTTTCTGTGCGTGATTCCTGGCATTTTTTCTGTTTAGTCCTGCTACATCTGTACATAAATACCTATTGGAGAACCCTATTACCTATATACATACCAACTGGGGGACATATAAACTATATACCTATCTAATATGGGACATATAAATTAGATACCTACCTACTGGGGGACATATAATCTACATACCTACCTACTGGTGGACCCATTACTATATACCTCCCTGCTGGGCCCTACTGCAAAATATAAACTATGGCCCTGTGGGGGCCCATATTACCTTTTTAAACCTCCCTACTGGGGGCATAAAAATTATTACTAACCTATGTGGGACAAATAACTTTCCTACCTATGGAAAACCCTATTACCTATATTTCCTACTGGGGGACTTAATCTACTTCCCACCTACTGGTGGCCCTTTTCTATATCCCTACCTGTGGGGACATACGCAGACATATAAAATAGTGCCTCCCTAGGGGGGGACCATTCCTATATCCACAAAGGGGAAAATACACCCCGTCCCCCCTGTGGGGGAAAAATAACCTATATACCTCCCTCCCTGGTTACATTTCACATATATACCTACCTATTGGGGAATATATAACCTATATACCTACTAGGTGACATATATACCTACCTACAGACGGGGGATTATATAATATATATATTTTAATATATATGAAAATTATTTATATTTTAATATAATATTTTATATAATATCTAATTGGGAATGGTACTAATAAGGGGGAAATTTATCCCTATAAAAAGGGGGGGGTCAATGAACCCCTAAAACGGGGGGAATTCATGCTAGTTTTGGGGGCCAGGATACCTGCATACGGGGGGGTTTTATATCCTAAAACCCATCGGGGGGGGACATATATACCCCTACATAGGGGAAGCCACATGACTAAAAACCCGAGGGGGCTTTTACAGTGAAGGAAAAATTATTTGATCCCTTGCGATTGTGTAAGTTTGCCCAAATGACAAAGCCCTGAAGAACAAAATTTTTAAGGGTGGTTAATTTTAACATTGGAGATGATATCAAAAAAAAAACCCAGAAAATCACATGTAAAAAATTTATAAATTTATTTGCATTTTGATCCCCAAAAAAAACCATCAAGATTTTTCTGGCTCCTAAGCCCCGTTAGGCTATAATCAACTTGTTACCTACTTTTAAGGCAGCTGTTTTTGAGTAGTACCTTTAAAAAAGTCTCCGTCCACAGATAAATTTTAAACATAGATCTAACCCAACAATTTGGGGGAAAAGAAAAAGGCTTTCAAAGGTTCAGGGAAAAGTCAAAACCCTGCACTAAGCGGGAATAGTACAAATCATAAATAAGAACTGGATAGGGGAGACAAATGTTGGTGCAATAGTAAGAAAAGGTAAGAAATACAAATTGACTTTCAATTGACATCGATCTTGGGCACCACATAAAATATCACCTCGTGGGGTATCCTTGATCATGAGGAAGTTGAGAGATCAGCCTAAAACTACATGTGGGAACTTGTTAATGATCTCAAGGCAGCTGGGACCACAGTCACCAAGAAAATTATGTTGTAATGGTTTAAAATACTGCAGTGCCCACAAGGTCACCCTGCTCAAGAAGGCACATCTGCAGGCCCATCTGAAGTTTGCCAATGAAAACCTGGATGATTCTGTGAGTGATCGGGAAAAGGTGCTGTGGTCAGATGTGACAAAAATTGAGCTCTTTGGCATTAACTCAACTCGCCCTGTTTGGAGGAAGAGAAATACTGCCTATGACCCAAAGAGCACTATCCCCACTGTCAAGCATGGAGGTGGAAACATTATGTTTTGGGGGTGTTTCACTGCTAAGGGCACAGGACTACATCACAGCATCAATGGGAGAATGGATGGAGCCATGTACTGCAAAATCCTGAGTGACAACCTCCTTCCCTCCGTTAGGACATTAAAAATGGGTTGTGGCTGGGTCTTTGAGCAAGACAATGACCCAAAACATACAGCCAAAGCAACAAAGGAGTGGCTCAAAAAGAAGCACATTAAGGTCATGGAGTGGCCTAGCCAGTCTCCAGGCCTTAATCCTATTGAAAACTTATGGGGGAAGTTGAAGCACCGAGTTGCCAAGCGACAGCCTCAAAATCTTAAAGATTTAGAGATGATCTGCAAAGAGGAGAGGACCAAAATTCCTCCCGACATGTACGCAAACCTCATCATCATTTTATTTTGGATATTCTCTCAATATTAAAATTAACCTACCCTTAAAATAGACTGTTCATGTCTTTGTCAGTGGGCAAACTTACACAATCAGCAAGACATCAAATAATTATTTCCTTCACTGTATCTACCTATATTCTGAGGGACTGTATAAAACTACCAACTTACTGGGGGAACATACATACCCACCAACCTACTGAGGGGTCTTATCTAATTACCAACCTACTGGGGGCCCTATATAACTACCACTTTACTGTGGGAACTTATATACCTACATACATACTGGCAGGACCTTATATAACTAACAAATTTCTGGGTGACCAATATATATAACAACCTACTGGAGGCCCTTTATAACTACCCACTTACTGGGGGACCCTATATACCTAACTTATTACTGGGGGCCCTATACACCTACAACTACCGTGACAATCTATATTCCTACCTACTTTAATATTTTTTGGGGGGTTGACACTATAAACTTACATGCTGAGGGGACCTATAAACCTACCTCTCTACTGTAGGGTACTTTATAAACTACCTGCAGTAGGCCATATATTCCTGTCTACATACTGAGAGGGCCTATATACCTACCTACCAAAGGTACCTAGATACCTACCTACCAAGGTTACCTATATATCTCCCTATTAATGGGACTTATATACCTGCCTACCAAGGGGCTATATACTTACCTACTGGGAGGGGTTCTATATATCTACCTAATGGGGGCCTATAAAGGAACGAAGGGTGACTCCCCATAACCCACAGCAGTTACCTGGCTTTCCTATCATAGGAAAGCGGGTTGCTGTGGGGGATGGGGATGTTTTAGGACTCTAGCAACGCCACTGGTCACAGTTTGACTACATTTACTCTATTTTCAACTGTGGATACATGGGAGTTAAGCTGCTAGCAAGCATAGAGCTATAGAGTGTCTTCAAATGGTAAAATTCATATGTGA
Organism: Phyllomedusa bahiana; assembly: GCA_025379985.1. Taxonomy (NCBI): domain Eukaryota; kingdom Metazoa; phylum Chordata; class Amphibia; order Anura; family Hylidae; genus Phyllomedusa; species Phyllomedusa bahiana. The sequence goes on from JAODAL010071101.1 coordinate 3,258, forward strand.
ACTTACATCAAGCCTGTTTGTGCTATCTGTCAGGATGCCATAAACATTTATCCTGATGTATACCACGTTGAGGCTGCGTTGAGGTTGTAGACTTCTATAGGGAAACACAGTCCTATTTGGACTACATTTGCCCTACTTAACAAACATATATGGTTCCTGCATTGGAAACAAAAGCATTGGAGACTTTTGGAATATATCTTTCAAGATAAATATTTACAAGGTTTGCACCAATGTGTCCTCACTAGGAACTAGCATAATAGCAACTAAAAAGCATAAGTTCCAGAGGGACTTGGGCCACTATGAAAATGATTGAGTATATTGCTGGCATCAAAGAGAGACATATGGAGAGACTCCTCATTCCTTCTTAAAAAGGAATACTTGGCAAAGCAAAAAAACTTATTTGACACACGAATCACGTCAGTTTTAGTTCTGATTCCTCTGTTATATCTGTTGGGTCACGTGATAATTTAAATTATATCTCCATTGATTCAAATTCACTGCCTCTATCTATGCTTCCATCACAATCAAAAAACAAAGCAAAAGAGGCGGGAGTAAACAATCTAAACGTATCCAAGAGATTTACCAGAAACAACGGGGGAACAATGTCCAAAGTCTAGACATTCTGAATTTGTCTGATATAGTGTTTTCTAAAGCACAAGCAGAGGTTTTGCGTATCAGTTTCAATTTTGTTATAACTAATTCCATTGATATGTTTTCCACAGTTAAAACGTTAATAAATTGATTAGAAATTTGACTGTAAAAAACATTTTTGGAATATGGATGAACTGTTACAGTCTGCTAATCAAAATGTTAACATCACTAATCAGCTTTCCTGTTTAGATTTTTCGGAGCAATAGGCATTATTAACTTTACAGGAATTGGAGCTTTCCAATTTGTCTGATTCCTTTGGTGGTGTTCCTCCAGATACATTTAGCATTTCCAATTCTGGCTTTTATCCGATACAGGCTAGATGCACCACTTAGAGGTTCAAAGTCAGGATTTTGGAACATATTAAGAACATTCAAAACCCAGGAAGTCGTAACATCTCAAATGCATCCAGACATTTTTTTGGAATGTCACAATTCCAATACCAGTTCTTTCTGTACCTTTGCAATAGAAAAGGTGTTCATGAATAGACGTGGGGATGACATTGCTGATTGTCCTAGAGATTGTGAGACAAATTGGATTTTTACCTTAAAAACTATGTTTCCCTATGGCCTTTTAACCTTAATAGCAAAGTTTTGTTTCGTTATTAGTTTCATTTGTTATTATTATTATTATTATTATTATTATTATTATTATTATTATTATTTTATTTTTATTATTTAATAATTTGGGATTAATCATTTTGGCAATGTATAAAATTAAAAATTCTTTCTCTTTCCTTTTCTTTGTTCCCTTTTTTTGATTTGTGATTGGTTTTGCATATCGTGTGGTCACTGTGTTTTTATTGCATCTGTCTTTGTTTTTAAAGGGGTTTTCGTGTTACAAAGATCATAGTTGAAAAGGAGGGGACCAAAAATCTAAGCATGTCTCTCCTTGGTTACAATAAGCAAAGCGCTTTAGTTTAGGAGAACGGGCTGGTTGTTTAGTGCTTGGGAACGAAGTGAGACCTCTGTTTGGATTACGCCCAGGTCCCACCCCCGGTCATAATCGGGAATGCACATCTGAGGGAGATGAGGGAGATAGAGAGAGATAGAGAGACTGTTTTCAGCGGAAGGTGCGACGTATGCGTGTGGGGTTGACTGTTTTCACTGACAGGAAGCAGTGGTAGGCGTGACGTATGCGTGCGGGGTTTGCTCTTTTCACTGACAGGAAGCAGTGGTAGGTGCGACATATGCGTGAGAGGTTTGCTCTTTTCACTGACAGCAATCAGTGGTATGTACGAAATATGCGTGCTTGGTTTGCTCTTTTCACTGACAGCAATCAGGAGTCCTGCAGCAGAGAGAGAGATCTTGTGCAGTCTCATGTAAACACAAATAGATAAAGCATATAGTTTTGTGCTGCAGATCTGTAGAGGTCAGAGGTGTAATAATCTGCAGGATATATCACTGTGAGAGAGAGAGAAAAAAAATCACCCATCTTTCCCAGAGTCCTGAATGTCAAATGCCCATTCTAGTTACAAAGTAGGTAGAGAGAGCGAGAAATGTCGATATACACTATGGAGTTACACTTAGTGTTTCACTTCCGATGATTCCTTAGTCTCCGACAGCTAAGAACCTCTGCCTTCCCTCAGCTCACACAGAATGAATCCTCACGTGCCCACTTTGGGGCGTGTCTGCTGAGAGTGAAGATACTCCCTACTGGGAGGAGAAATACGCCCATCTATTTCATAAGCTCTGCTTAGCAGCCAGTATAAAAGGCTGCAAAATGATGAAACAATAAAACCCCTTTAATGTTCTCATCATTTGCATAACGTTGGTTTGTTGTCTCTTTCCAAGACATCTAATTTTCTTTTGCTTGAGTTCTTCTGCATGCATCTTTGTGGGATTTATGTGCGGTATTCCCAGCTGTGTGTCCTCCTATCTTGTCTCGCCCCTTGCCCCTTTCCTCGGATGCTTCCCTCCGATTGGTGGGATTGCTACATGGGATGCGGTGATGGGCGGGTTTGGTTGGAGCCCACTTCCAGGACGCGCAGGTTGACTTCGCAACTTAGTTGACGGGATATTGCTTATTGGTCAGTGGACTCATTCCCCACCTTTGTATTGCCAGATGAAATTTACTTGTTACAATTAGTATGTCTATTTAATGCTAAGTTGTTTTATGTAAAATCATGCTATGACTAAGAGCCAGTAGCTGCTCGAAATGCATCACAATTGCTACCTGTGCAATTACCACATTGTCTATTATCTTTTGGTACCATTAAAGGTTCACTTGTTTATGGACATCGAGTGCTGCTGGCGTTTTTTTGCCTTGAATTGCTCTATTATACTTCCAGAGGGTGGCCGTGCAGCCACAAATCATTGATACGATGAGCTGGCTTTTTATTCTTCTTTTTGATATTGCTACAGTTCCTTTCTTATGTCTATATACTTTCATCTATACTACTGCACTACTAACATTTTTCTCACTATACAGATTTGTGGCATATGATAACAAGAACAGGAGTCCTGTGTCTTTAATTTGTAGTAAATAGATCAAACATTAATGCCCATTCCACAGTTTTTATGTCTCTCAAATGTATAATGGAACATAACTGCATATGTCTGTGGTATATCTCTGTTGCAAATATGGGAAACAAAACAATTAATGTAACTAGGGTTGCCAAATTTTTCACCCAACATTTTTGAACAGGTTTATAGTGCATTTACCCAGGCCCATTGTAATCATAGGGCAGAAAGTGCAACTGAACGAGGCCCACACCTGCAAGACCACATGACCTACAACTGCTGCTGAAAATTCAAATAGGCTCCCAGCAAATGTTGTTCCCTGCTGCTCCTCCCCCTCTTTACACAATGCAGAGAGGATGTGTCTTGTCTGACAACTTTTTTGACCCATATCTCTCTCTATCTATCTATCTATTGATATGGGAATCTAAAATATCTCTCAGCTTTTTCTGTGCGGTGTCCAAATTATAAATTAACTCAAAAGTGTATGTGCACATACATCGTTGAAAGTATAAAAGAGACTTTCCCCAAAATGTCGGTGGATCCTTTCTCCTTTATTAAGAGCTTGGCAAGCAGTTTTATTAACTTTAAACAATCTATGCAAAACAGGTATACTTCTATTGGTTAATACCTTTCAGTCATCTGTGTTAGTAACACCTGTTATAATTATTCATGTATTATAACAATTATCTCATTAATAATCATTAATAAGCATCTTTACTGGTCAGTACTAAAATCACACCTCTAATTATGCTGATTATTCTAAATATTCGTAAACGCTATTTAACATGTATTGACACAGTGATTCTGAGATCTCTAAAGGTCAGTGGTTCTATTGCGCATGCCAGAACAACAAAAGCTATTGACAAGATTACCTCTGTACTAGACATTCAGCCTGGCAGTGTCCTTGGTAAACCAAGACATAAGCCATTATCAACACTGTTGGAGTCTGTGTCTGAAATTCTCCCGAACAATAACAAGGACACAAACGTTCATGAAAATATACTGATCATTAGAAAAGTGCTAAACTTTTAACCCTGTATTAAAGATCTTTAGAATTTATTGATTTCCATATCAATTTCCCGCTTAAATGTTTGCATTTTCAAATGAGTACCTGAATATGAGACATACCCACGGGCTATTCTATTCCCCGTGAGGGAAACTGGTCTTCATACCAACTAATGCTAATCAATAAAATTGGTAATACACTGTGGCAGGCTTCCATCCCCCCTCTGGGTCTCGTCTCTATTCTGGGGTCTCTGCATTGTTATAATAATCCTCTGGGAGATCTAATTGCTCAGAGATATCATCCTCTCCAGCAAGAGGCCTTATCTGGAGCACTATTGTATTGGCACTCATCATATTGTTAACAGCTTTTGAAATCATACTACATGGTAGGGGAAAAACAACAAACTCCCAGGACCATAATAACTAGTATTATGATCAAAACAATGGCTATGGACACATTTCCAAAACATCCCTCATCCCTTGCATTCATTTAGAAAAAGGATCACGAATTCTTGCATTTGAGGCTAATTCATCTGATGCTTCCATCTGGGGCTGTGTTATTTGGGATGGATGTACAAACACATGGTCTTTGTTATATTTTGCACACACCCCCTTTTCTAGTAAGATCATATCCAACACATTCTATTTTGGACTGAAAGCCACAGATGTTGTCGGGCCTAGCTGATCGATTACTATATTTACTATTTTGCCATAGGCAAACTTAAACTCTATCAGTTCTCTAGCTATAAAACACTAAAACGTAACTTTTATTATGTATAACACTTAACCTCTATGCATACTATTTAAAAACCTGATTTCTAACCTCACCATTTAACCCTTTCTGCTTCTGAAGGAAGGAATAGCTCCTTTTCCATTATCAAGTCTGGTGGAACCCCACCTTATATATACAGCAATTTATTAGCTCCAGTGAGGGATCCCAAGCCTCCTACTTGGGCAATCGTCCCTAATCTAATGGACACAATACAAATAAGGCTCCCTTTTGACACCCTCTGCAGCGGGTGGCACTTGTAGACAGAGGTGAGAAATCACAATTTAAAACGTCATGCCTGACCTCCCCAACATGTTTCACCAGCTAACCTGGCTTCATCAGGAGTTAGTCACTCTCTGTTCTCTTGTGAGATTCCCTTATTTTTTTTGGGAGACAATTTAGCTGATGGATTATCCCTCTTACAGCTTGTCTAGTGTAATTGTAATATCTTTGCTCATTATAATACACATGATTAATCGGCAACTTCTTGTTAATGGGGACGGGGGGTGGTAGAAACAAAACCTGCAGCCACCTCACCTTGGGCCTTAAAGGAAACTATTGGAGAATGCTGCAGGAGCGTATCTTTTACCTCTAAGGAACTCGAAGAATGCTTCATACATGATTCCTTATTCCTACAACACTCTTAGTAATCTCTCCATGTCAGAGAGGGAAATATGTGGAATATTAACAGGCTTAGTTTTTTTACAGGAGTGAAATTCCCCTTTTAATTTAGAAAAATTTTTTAGCTTGGATCTAATCCTTTATCTGCACAACCCCTGTAACATCAGCTCTTGATTAACTCATGGTGAGAGGAGTGGGTATGATTTGGGAATTGTTACTAGTGTTGACGATTACTTTGGGCATCGACTTGGCATAGTCTAGTCGCCCCATCGATAAGGTTTTTTGATAGTGGCATCGATAATGAGGATGACCTTAAAAAGTTAGGGGAGAGAAACAACACCTTCATTCTTACACCCAAACGGGGCTGGAAAGCTAAAAAACATCCACAACAGTCAAAGGGTTTACGTGACATTTTGGCAACACCTTTGGTTATAAAAGCCACAAAAAAAAAAAACACACACCTTTCACTATCCCGTCTTGTACCACAGCCGACCCTTAAACCTGCATCACCCACAAATAAAAATGCCAGAAGGCAGTATGATTTGAACCAAACATCTTACTTGAACTGGACATTGAATACCCTGTCCTGGAACCCATACCCCAAAAACCCTGCAACCCCCAGATTTAAAGTGCAAGAAAAAAGGAGGTTTTTTAAACCCACCTTTTAGTTTCATGGACATTGACTATACCTTCCGGGCCCACATGACCCCCCAAAACCTGCTGCCCCCACATTTAAAAAGTGCCAAAAAAAGGATCTTTCAAAAACCATTTTATTTCACGATTTTGACTAACCTGCCTGGGCCCCCGCATGACCCCCAAAACCTGATGACCCCCCTTTTAAAAAGTGCCGAAAAAGGAGTCTTTCAACCACCATTTTAGTTTCACTGGAAATTGACTATACCTGCCCGGGGGCCACAGCATGAGCCCCAAACCTGCATAACCCCCCAGATTTAAAAAGGCCGGAAAAAGGAGCTTTCAACCACCATTTTATTTTTCACTGGACATTGACTAACCCCTGGGCCACGCATGAGCCCCAAACCTGCATGCCCCCCACATTTAAAAAAGTGCCAGAAAAAGGTCTTTAAAAAAAACCATTTTAGTTTCACGGGACTTTTGACTATACCTTTTGGGCCCACACATGACCCCAAAAAACCTGCATGCCCCCAAAAATTTTAAAAAGTCCCCCGGAAAAAGGAGTCTTCACCACCTTTTTTAGTTTAAACTGGACATTGACTATACCTGTCTGGGCCCAGCATGAGCCCCAAACCTGCATAACCCCCAGATTTAAAAATCCCGGGAAAAAGGAGTCTTTCAACCACCATTTTATTTTTTCACTGGACATTGACTTACCTGTCCGGGGCCACAGAATGACCCAAACCGTTTCCCCCACATTTAAAAAGTGCCGGAAAAAGGGTCTTTAAAAAACCATTTTAGTTTCATGGACATTGATATACCTGTCCTGGGCCACAAATGACCCAGGGCCGAGTTACAGTGGGTGCGGGAACCCGGGGGTGGCCCGTCTCTTTAACACGCGGTTAAAATCCCCTTGATGACGCAGCAACGAAAACTGCGTGCTGAAGCAGAGTGGGGAAGCGGAAGTGTGAGAACTCCAGCTTCCTCAGTAACAGTCAATACCTGGGTAGCGCTTGTCCCTCCGTAGAGTGTGGGCCCCAATTGAGCTTCATTTGGAAAAAATGGTGGTTAACGCTCCTTTTACCCCCCGGTGACCTTTATTTTTGACATTTTTTTATTTTACTAAACGTCTGGAGGAAATGGTCTCTGTACTTTTTTCCCTTGTCCTGCTCCTACCCATGCCCTCTGAAAACCTAATCGGCAAGTTTTCCTGTACCCCCTTTACAATTCAGGGGAATTTTTTTTTAACAGCTTTTTTTGTACATCAAGTTTTTTAGTATTTAATTCTGAAAACCTTTTTTAAAATCGGATGGAATCCCCCATGTTTTTGTTTCCTCTTTTTTAATTGTATTAAAGGGGTTTGCCCAAATAAGGGATTGAAAACTATGTTAAAGATCTTGCAAAAAAAAAAAATCATTTTGAATATGTGTCCATTAAATGTCCACTTTTCCCTTTTTTCTGACCCCCCATCACCCTGAGCCCTCTTGACCATTGTGAAGAACAAATGTCTGTTAGAAACAACATTTTTTAAAATAGGACCTGAGTAAAGTGCTGTCACGCAAAATGCCTAAAAAAATTAAAAAAGCATGCCCTTGACCCTTTGGGGAAATTGTGAAAAAAAATGTCGTTAGAAACAACATTTTTTAAAAATAGGACCTGTATTTGCCCCCATTTCAAACGCATCCCCAAAAAATTATAAAAAATGACTTCTCAGCCACTGTTAAAAATTGTGAAAGGAGAAATGCCACTTAGAACCCACATTTCTGTTCCAAAGGACCAGATTATTGCGTATTCTCACAGCAACAGACCCCCAAAAATTTTTAAATATGATTTTCCACCCACTGTTAAAAATTGGAGGAACATGCCCCCAAAACCATTGCAATTGAAAAATTTCTAAAGATGAAGGAGTAAATGGAATAGGTTTTGCATGAAACCTTGGTGTTTTTTAGTTCCCCCCAACAGCAAAACCACAAAATGAATGTTGGAATTTGAGAAAAAATTGCAGAAGAAAATGATCTTTTAAAAATAAGTTTTTCAAGGGGGACCATTTCTGTTTGGAGAGGAAATTTTTGGAAGTAGACCAAAAACTAATCGGTGACCTCGGCAATTGGGGCCACAACATATCAAGATCCAAAGCGATTATTTGATGAAAGTCAAAGATCCACATTATGTGGAAACCCGGATGCGTTTGTCTGTAATGACTCCTCCGGCTGTGCTGAAGGTCCGCTCAGAATGACGCTGGTTGTGGGCAGAACAAAACCCCTTATGGGTGGGCGAGCCAGCTCGGGCCATTCTCCATTTTGGATACCCAGAAGTCTATTGGTGGGAACACATAACAAAAACAAGGTTTTTGAGACGCAGAAAAGTCTGCACCATGATCTTAACTGGTCTCTGGTGTTGTATCTGTGGCCTGCATTGCATGCTTTGGGTGAGGGGTAAAAAAGATTGCAAGGTCACCCATTAGGTTCTGCCACCTTGCCTGCGCCGTGCTGCCGCACGGTTACTTGGCACTCTACTGCTGTCACCTCGCTGGCGTTGTTCCCCCAGCATTTGAAGAACGTGAAGCAGACGCAAAGATGTCTCCCGTTTATCAATCAGCAAGGTCTCCCCTTTTCCCGCATTTTACTTCTATTTGGGGGGGGTGGAAGAAAGGCCGAGTTTTGTTTTTTTTTACCCCGGGGGTCCAGGAGGGTGGCCACCCATAAACTGTTGTTCATTTTGATGGCCTTAATGCGAGGATCTGTTGGAGGAAATGGAGCATCCAACATCATGTGAGAGATGTAGCCTTGAGTTCCCAAGCCTCTGGTTGGGGGGCACTACAAAAATCATCTTCCTCATCCCTCAAATTTCCCCCGCCCCCCTCTTTCCAAGGCAGGGACTCGGTTCTAGGAAAAACCTCCTCCTCCTCCTCCCTTCCTCTGGCACAGCTTCAACACAGCCCTGACTTGCCTCAAAAGATGCACCCCGAGAGCTGAGTGCCGCTTGCCTACTTGGCCCCCCCCGAACCACTGCCTAATGAAGACCGATAAAATTGGAACCCCCGTCGGGCCCTTTGGATTTGAAAGGAGAGAAAGGCTCCGTGCGCTCGTGTCCGTCTCCTCCTCCGTCGCTGGGGGACCTGATGTTTCAGAGTGCCAATATCGTTCCAGAAAAGACACCCCCCAATGGTCATGCTGAAAAAGGGCATCGTCCGCACTGACCCCTTTTGGTGCTTCTTCAAAACTGGCAAGGTGGTGCAGAGCCTTTCACCTGCCTCCACCTCGGTGGCTCAACACCCCAAGGTCCGACCGCTGCTTTTCGGCCATGTGTCACTTTTATACTGCGTAATGGGATTCCTGCTGCCACAATCGCTGGGAGCTGTGGGGGTGGAATTCCAGCGTGTTGCCACGTCAACAAGAACGTTTGACGGGGGGGCCGAGCTGCGCTGCAACAAGCCAGACGGGACGAAGGGGGTGCGAACGGGGGAAGTGCGAACTCAGCCCCGAGCCTTCTTCAGCAGGCAGTCCAGACCTGGGAGCTCTTTAAAATTTCTGGGGCGACGGGGGTTCATGACAGTGCCCCCGGCAAGGGGGGGCTCCCCTACCCATTTAAGGGGGGGCCGCAGATTTCGTCCGTTTTCGCCACACCACCCCTTTCCGCAAAGGTTCTTGTCACCCAGCCAGCCTCGGTTTTCCCTTCGGAGAGCCGTCCACCAACTCCTGAAATGTGGGTGGACGGTCTCCCAAGGGAGATTAATTTCAAACACGCCTGGGGTTCGGCAGTGATGCCCCGAGGACCTTTGGGGGGGGAAAGAGCCCCCGCACCATCCCTGCGGTTTTGAAAGGTGCGCCGAGCCCCGAAGCCACCGTCACCCCCAGAGACTCCACCCAGCCACCCCCGTGAGCTGTCACAGAGAATAGGGCCTTGGCCGGCTATAGCCATGTGTCGGTGGGAGATGGGGCTTTTTTTGGACACAGAGAGACAACGCGCTTTTAAATTTTTTGTACACGTGGCTGGCCAGGGCGGGACCTTTCTGGGAAAGAAATGCCTGCTCGGCATCTGGTAATTTTTGGGGGAAGGCGAGGGCCAGGGCGTGGCGGAACCCCTCTGTGTCCACCAGACGGAAAGGTAAACATTTCCAAGGCCAAAAGCTGGGAATGCCGACATTCAGGGTTTTGGCTTTGGATGGTTTTTGGGTTTTTTAAATGTTCTTCGCTCCCCAAACCCGGAAGACAGAAGGGGCCCGCTAGACTGGCCGTGTACCCAGCAGGTCGTCAAACTGGCGGAAGGAGAAGGGTCGGAGGGTCTTGGTGGTGCTGGTGGTACTCGGGCGCGTGGGGGCTGAAGCGAGGCGATCCCTGATCATGATCTGAGAGAATGGGCAACTGAGGAAAAGCTTGGGGGTGGGGAGGGGAGCAGGCGGAGACAGAGGGGTTTTGACAGTGGTTGGAGGCCCGGCGTCGGGGCTGTTTTTTTGGCCAAGTGTTTTCCCCCATTTTTAACTATGCATTCCTGCATGGATAAAATGTTGGTGGTGGTTAACCACTTAAGGTTTTTGCCTCTACTTTTCGTTTACGGCAAAGGGGCATATACATCGTGGGTGAACAGAGGTTGCTCAAAAAGACCCCGGGTTTAGAGTTCCTGGGCCTTTTGACGGGGATAACGAGGAGCGGGTTTGGCTGACCCCCCTGGCGGCGGGGTCATATCAGCAATTCTGCGACCGCCCTCTTCCTTTTTTGCGGGACCCTATGACACTAACCCCCCGTCTTCCTCCTCGTCCATGAAAGCCTGCAAGCAAATTTTTGCGGAAAAAAACCAGGGTGGATCCGCAATGTCGTCATCATCAAAGGGCGGATGTGACAGCGAGACGACATTTGTGGCCGTGACGGGGGGAAAAGGTAAGACTGCTAGATGCAGGTTGCATTAACCATGAAGGAAGATTTGGGGACGTGTTTCGTTATTAATTCACGGGCCCTGAACCAGCGATGACAGGCCCCCGACGGGCCTGCAACTGCGATCCCCTGGCATGCGTGTTGTTGCCAGCACTGGAAGGAGAACCTTCTCTCATACCCTACCCCATGTGCTAACCCCCCCTTTGCTCGCTTACCCCGCATTTCGCTCCATGTTCGAAATAAAAATTTGAGAAGGTATGGAATGTTTTGGAAAGTCCTTAAAAAAGACAGCAAATCACAGCTTTTCCAATCCCTCTAATCAAAACAAAATTTCTGGGTTCAAATTTTAATGCAAGGTGTCTATCAACAATCTTATGGGGAAAAATTAAAAAAAAACGTATCTGTTTATGTTTTCGTATAATCACGGGATTTTTTGCACCTTTCAATTCACCTGTCGTGACGATAGAATTTGCGTTTTAAAAATTTACGGGAGCTGCTCAATGAACAAAGCTGGGGGCGCAAAAGTCAAAAAACACTTTTTGTTATTTTTCGTATGATACACTTTTTGGCAACAAACAAACCCGTGCTGATACAAGATTTTTCGGATTGTAATTTTTAAATGCAAAGGGGGGATATATCAACACAGGGGGAATTGGGAAAATTGAAAAAATTAACACCTATCTGAAATGTATACTGATAATAAAATGGAGTTTTGCACCTAACAAAGAGACCTGCAAAACTAGAAAAAGATGTGTATCCAATAAAATTCAGGCTGCCCAAAATCCAGGGAAATATTTTTAATAGCAAAATGTTAAAAATAAAGATATTGCAGTGCAATGCTACACTAAGCTTGGTGAACTTTATCCCGTGTTCTTTATAGATAGAGCTTGTCTGGTTCCCCGCGGGCCCCCTCCCCCGCCCCCCCCCCCCCCCCTGGACTTTTTCAGCTGTAGATCTGCTTTAAAATTCTTAGCAACTAATTAAAAACTTAAATCTCTAATTTAAATGAATTGGAAAGGGTCACAGTAAAAGTAGAGGTTTCTTGTGCAGAAATAACTAATTTTGCTGAGCGTTTTTGGGCCCCAGGCAAGCGCACTTCCTAAATTTCCCATGAGACGCTGAAGACACTAAGGTGAACAGAAAACGCTCTTCATGTAATACGGAGGTCATGTGATTTTTCCAGCCAATTTGCAACCATCACATCCCAGTTTATGACTTTGCACCAAAAATCCACCCGCTCTATTCTTAATCGATTTTTCTGGCCGCCAAAAAATTTCAGGAAGCGCCGAAAATGGCGCGATCTTAATAGATGTGCACAATTTTAACCTTAAAAAAGCAAAGTCTGAAAATTTTTATCACCATAAAAAAACCCTTTCCGATTTCCTCTGTCGA
>JAODAL010071102.1:0-15658 GCA_025379985.1 Phyllomedusa bahiana
TTTTTTGGTTAAAGAGCCAAAAAGGGCACATGGGCAGACAGCCCACTCAATACTCCTTTCCTGACATGACAAATATTATGTTTTTATTAGGTTTTAGACTAAACACTACATTCAGAGTATGGTATGCTCCAATTTCAGGGAACCATAAAGTATGATGATTTTTGCTGTGGTCAGTGCCATGTCATAGTGGTTAGGCACTCTACAGCTGCTTGCTGAGGATATAGCCTTACACTGTTACTTCATTATTGATTGACCTATGTGGTTATTTTACATTTTAATGACGTTGTCAGACATTATTATTGAGGAGCAGCCGTTCTTCACATTTTTATTTTGACAGCCACCGTCCCATTCATGACTGTAGATGAAAAGTTGTCTTATGATTAGCATTATTGTATATTATATTGTATAATCTTGTTAAAAGAAGAAAATGACATTATAAGATGCACGCTGCATAACTTTCACTCGCAAATTTGCGAATGGTCCAAAGGTAACAAGATAATTTCCAAATTCATTTAGGGTTGGCATCATCTGCTGTGTGCTGAGGTCCCTGGCCATTTGCCTTGAAGGGAATGTATTATCAGAGCATAGAATTTAATTTTTATTGTAAATATGGCACGTGTATTGATTTTTGGTGCTGTGTTATATGTGACTATGCATTAGACTAAATTAGAAATGTATAACCCCTTAACAAACGCCCATTGTCTTAGGACAGCGTGCGGATTGTGTTCTCTGTTGGCAGCGGCACCAAAAGATGTTGCCTTCAGGTGGGGTTTGCGGCTCCCAGCGCTGCACCTGTGCTAGGAACAATGCTGTAGTTACCAGCTCCACTCCTAGAGCAGTCTCTGTGCACCAGAGGAAGCCTTTGATCCCCATCATTTTAACCCTTTATTTGCCTCTGACCGTGACTGCGGATTCCCCTGCTCCATCGGGTCATCGGAATTCCCAGTGCCCCAGAGCTGTCTGTATAGAAAGGCTGCTGTCAGGGCACACTGTGTGTTGCTGTCACGATGGTCTGTGGAGAGGATAGTGGACCCACTGGTCACCGCAGGGAGTTGGTGTAACCTACGCTGAGGTGCGGAGTCTAAGGGGCCCCCTGTCTTCAATGGCACCCGCCGCATAGCGGGAAGGACTTAGCTGCAGGGTAACCCCCAGGTGGCTACCCTCGACGCAGGCCCCAGCGGTGACAGCCCAAGTAGTAGGCACGGACCAGGCCAGGACACGGAGAGGCACCATAGGAGGACTGGCAGGCACGGCTGGAACGAAGTCAGCACATAGATGTGGACAGGTAACAACGAATGCAGGCAATGGCAGAGGAGGTAGGAAGACGTATGCAAGATACAAACACTAGGATTGGACACCAACTGGGCGCGGATAACAGGAAGTGGCGCCCTTAAGAAGCTCCTGCAAGAATGGGATTGGAGGAGCAATATTACCTGTTGCGCGCTGGCCCTTTAAATGCAGGGAACTGACGTGCAGAGGAGCGCACCTGCTGAGGAGGAAGCATGACAGGAGCAGGTGAGCAAACAGCAGCCCCGGGCGCAGCGCGGGGATGAGCAGCAGCAGGGTAACGGACGTGCTTGCGGCCTGGGAGTCGGACCGCAGCACGAGCAGTTACAGTACCCCCCCCTTAGGGCCCCTCCCACCTTGGGACCGAAGCCTGTGAAAATGTTGGATGAGCTTAGGAGCATTGACATTTTCTTGAGGCTCCCAGGATCTTTCTTCAGGACCAAAGCCCTTCCAATCAATGAGATAATATATTTTACCTCTGGAGCGCTTCATATCCAGGATCTCATTCACCTCATAGGTATCTTCGGCACTGGGAGGTATTGCAGGAGGAACCCTCTTGTGGGAGTACCGGTTGAGAATCAGCGGCTTCAGGAGAGATACGTGAAACGAATTGGGAATACAAAGGGAGGGGGGTAGCCGGAGTTTGTAGGATACCGGGTTGATCCGTTGTAGGATGGAGAAAGGACCAAGGTAGCGTGGAGCAAACTTCAAGCTTGGTACTCGGAGACGGATGTGCTTGGAGGAGAGCCAAACTTTATCTCCAGGCTGGAAAATGGGAGGTGCTCTCCGTCTCTTATCCGCTTTTTTCTTAAATTGAGCAGAAGCTTGCAGCAGGTTTTGACGGACAAGCTGCCATATTTGTAGGAAGTCGCGTACTTGGGTATTGGCTGCTGGAACTTCCGAGGAAATCGAGAGTGGCAGAGGAAGAAGAGGATGCTGCCCGAACACCACGTAAAAAGGAGACTTCCCGGAGGATTCGCTAGGATGGTTATTGTACGCGAACTCAGCCCAGGGTAGTAGAGGCACCCAGTCATCTTGACGGGCGGAAGCAAACTGGCGCAGATAATTCACCATGGTCTGGTTGACTCGTTCCACTTGACCATTGGACTGTGGGTGATAGGCTGACGAGAAGTCCAGTTTAATTTGCAGAAGGGAACAGAGGGCACGCCAGAAACGAGAGGTAAACTGGACTCCTCTATCCGAAACGATGTTGGCAAGCATCCCGTGCAGACGAAAGAGGTGTTTCACGAACAGGGTGGCCAACTGCGGGGCCGATGGAAGACCTGGCAGCGGTGTGAAATGCGCCATCTTGGAAAAACGGTCCACCACGACCCAGATGACTGAACATCCCTCAGAGGATGTAAGGTCTGTAACGAAGTCCATGGTAATGTGGGTCCAAGGTACTTCTGGTACTGGAAGTGGTAACAGGAACCCAGCAGGTCGCATCCGGGAGCTCTTATTTTGTGCGCAGTTGGGACAAGCGGCCACAAAGTCTTTAACGTCCTGCGCGAGAAAGGGCCACCAGTAAAGCCGGCCTATCAGATCAAGGGACTTGCAGTATCCCGGTTGACCGGCAATCCGAGATGCATGGCCCCAGGACAGAATTCGCCTCCTTAGCGCGGAGCGCACAAAGGTCTTACCGGGAGGGATCTCGCGCAGCATTATGCCCGCAAGGATGAGACGATCAGGAGGGACGAGAAATTGGGGATCTGGTGCAGAATCAGCAGCATTCGAAGCCCTGGATAATGCGTCCGCCTTGACGTTTTTGGCAGCTGGTCGGAAGTGCAGGTTAAAGTTGAAGCGGGAGAAGAACAAAGACCAACGGGCCTGGCGAGGATTCAGGCGACGAGCCGTCTGCAGGTACAGGAGGTTTTTATGGTCCGTATATATGGTAATAGGATGAAGGGCACCCTCCAAAAGATGTCGCCATTCCATCCTAGTTTAATGGCCAGAAGTTCTCTGTCCCCGACAGTATAGTTCTTCTCCGCAGGAGAAAAGGTACGAGAGAAAAACCCGCAGGAAACAAAATTGTCTTTGGAGGACTTCAGGAGAAGGACAGCCCCGGCATCGATGGAGGAAGCATGGAGAGTATCTGTCCATTCACAGAAGAGACGGAAAGAGGCTGGGCCAGAGGAACCACGGGTAGGTGGAATTTCGAAACCAAAGCAGGATGGATGAAATTACCCACAGAACCCGAATCCATGAAGGCGGCCACTTGAAGGCTTGAGCCAGATGGTAGAATTATATTGACCGACATGGTCAGAGGTGGAGAGGTAGAATCCTCGCCCAGGTTTGCCTCTCCCACAAAACCTAGGCTCTGGAGTTTCCCAGACGGATCGGGCAGTCTCTTAGAAGATGCTCAGAGGACCCACAATAGAGGCACAATCCCATATTCGTCCTGTGGGTCTTTTCTTCTTCAGATAGATGGGCTCGATGTACCTGCATAGGTTCCTCACGAGCTGCTGCACAGAGGGGTTGAAGCGGTCGCTGAAAAACGGGTGCAAGGTGTGGAAACCTGCGGGGCCGAGAGGCATCATAATCTCGTCGAACTTCCTGCTGATGCTCAGCAAAACGAACATCGATGCGGGTGGCCAGGGTGATGAGGTCATCCAGACAGGTAGGCAGATCACGCCCTGCTAGTTCAACTTTGATGCGCCCGGCAAGCCCCTCCCAGAAGGTCGCGACCATAGGCTCATTGTTCCAGGACAGTTCAGAGGACAGGGTCCGGAACTGTACAGCATACTGTCCCAACGTGGAATCCCCTTGTCGGAGCCGGAGAAGCGAGGAGGCAGCAGAGGAGGCACGACCAGGCTCTTCAAATACTTTACAGAAGGCCGCCAGGAAGTGCAACAGGTTGGCAGTCACTGGATCCTCTCGTTTCCACAGGGTAGTAATCCAGGCCAGCGCTTGACCAGATAGCAGCGAGATGATGAAGGCCACCTTTGCCCGATCTGAAGCAAACTGATGGGCAAGAACCTCAAAGTGAATCGTACATTGATCCAGAAATCCTCGGCAGGCCTTGAGGTCACCGCTGTAGCGAGGAGGCAACGGCAAGTGCAGAGAGGAGCAGGAACGGACACTGGAGCGGGAGCTGGTATGGAAACCGGAGTGGGCGGAGCCTCAGGGAGTCGGGTCGCTAGGTTCTCTAGCATCACGAACAGCTGCTCTTGGCGTGCACCCTGGGGTGCAATTTCAGCAACGAGACTCTCAGTATCCGGCAGCAGCGCTTCGGCGGGATCCATGGCCCAGTTGTACTGTCACGATGGTCCGTGGAGAGGATAGTGGATCCACTGGTCACCGCAGGGAGTTGGCGTAACCTACGCTGAGGAGCGGAGTCTAAGGGGCCCCATGTCTTCAACGGCACCCGCCGCAAAGCGGGAAGGACTTAGCTGCAGGGTAACCCCCAGGTCGCTACCCTCGACGCAGGCCCCAGCGGTGACAGCCGAAGTAGTAGGCACGGAACAGGCCAGGACACGGAGAGGCACCATAGGAGGACTGGCAGGCACGGCTGGAACGATGATAGCAGATAAACGTGGACAGGTAACAACGGATGCAGGCAATGGCAGAGGAGGTAGGAAGACGTATGCAAGATGCAAACACTAGGGGCGACATGTATGATCGGGCTTTACGCCTGTTTTCTGGCGTATCCTGCGCCTCTCCGGCCCGAATCCGCTGTCGGACGCGGGGATGCGATGTTAGGCGCAGCGTTCGCCACTTTCGGCTGCGCCTCACATGAAGGGGCGGGCAATGGGCGCGGTGTGGGGGCGCTGTAGGCGTTCTGGGGTGGGACGCGGCACGCTCGTATACTCAGAGGCATGTACGCGTGCGAGTCGGCAAAGTGCGGCGCAATGCAGCGCTCGGCAGCTCCGACAAGCAGACCTGGTTGATTTTGCTCTAAATGCTCCGGCGGAGGCGAAGTGAACCGAGAACGGAACATGAGAGAAAACATAGAAGATCGCAACAGAAATCTCGGCGCTCAGCTCGTGCGGCATTGAATATGAAGAAAAAAAAATCGCCTTTATAAAGGCGTAAAACATTATCAGAAATAGAGCTCAAACCTTAAAAATATAAAATCAATACATTAAATATCTTTCCTAACATCGAGAACAGCGCAATATCAAGAATTAGGATATTGGAAATTGCCGGGAAATACAGTAATTCAAATTCTGAAAGCTATTCTCATTGGTCGGCATAAACCAGCCAATCAGAATAGGAGCGACAGTGAACCATTAAAACCTATGGAGAAATATTGACCAATCAAAATCAAAGGCGGGACAGTTCAAAATACAGTAAAAATGCAGAAAAGAGCTGATTGGTTAAGCTATCGGGGGCTTGGCTAGCTCAGCCAATCAGATTAGGAGCGACAGAGACCCATTAAAAGCTATGGAGAACTATTGACCAATCAAATTTAAAGGCGGGACAGTTCAAAATACAGTAAAAAGGAAGAAAAGAGCTGATTGGTTGAGCTAGCGGGGGCTTGGCTATCCCAGCCAATCAGAATAGGAGCGACAGGGACCCATTAAAACCTATGGAGAAATATTGACCAATCAAAAACAAAGGCGGGACAGTTCAAAATACAGTAAAAATACAGAAAATTGCTGATTGGTTGAGCTAGCGGGGGCTTGGCTATCCCAACCAACCAGAGTGCGAGCTACTTCTCCCATTGTAGTCTATGGAGAGATCGGCGCAATGAAATCTCGGCGCTCAGCGCCGTGCGGCATGGAGTATGAATAAAAAAATCATTTTTATTAAGTGTCAAATATTATCTGAAAAAGAGCTGAAACCTTCTATAAACATAAATCAATCAAATCACTAACAACGCGTTTGTCGCCGAGACCGGCGCTACATCAGGATTTGCGATATAGAGAATTGCTGGGAAATACAGTAATTCAAATTCTGTAAGCGCTTTTCATTGGTCGGCATAAACCAACCAATCAGAATAGGAGCGACAGTGTCCCATTAAAACCTATGGAGAACTATTGACCAATCAGAATAGGAGCGACAGGGACCCATTATAACCTATGGAAAAGTAAGAACCAATCAAAATCAAAGGCGGGACAGTTCAAAATACAGTAAAAATGCTGAAAAGAGCTGATTGGTTGAGCTAGCGGGGGCTTGGCTATCCCAGCCAATCAGAGCGCGAGCTACTTCTCCTATTGTAGTCTATGGAGAGATCGGCGCAATGCAATCTCAGCGCTCAGCGCCGTGCGGCATGGAGTATGAATTAAGTGTAAATCATTATCAGATAAAGAGCTCAAACATTCTCTAAAAATAAATCAGTGAAATCCCTAACAACGCGTTTGTCGCCGAGACCGGCGCTACATAGGGAATTGCAATATAGAGAATTGCCGGGAAATACAGTAATTCAAATTGTTTAAGCTATTCTCATTGGTCGGCATAAACCAGCCAATCAGAATAGGAGCGACAGTGGCCCATTCTAACCTATGGAGGAGTATTGACCAATCAGAATAGGAGCGACAGGGACCCATTATAACCTATGGAGAAATATTGACCAATCATATTTAAAGGCGGGACAGTTCAAAATACAGTTAAAAGGCAGAAAAGAGCTGATTGGTTGAGCTAGCGGGGGCTTGGCTGTCCCAGCCAATCAGAGCGCGAGCTACTTTCTCATAGAGTTATATGGGGAAAAGAAATGCAGAGCGAGCTCTGTTTGTGATTGGCTAATTTAAAAGAGGCGCCGTTATTTGGACCAATGGGAGAGCGAGCGACGCTCCTATGGGTTTTCTAATGCAATCTGGAATAAAACTGTACATGGCCGAAATCAAATGATAAGACTACAGAAGTTGTCCTGATGTGTATATAAAACGAATGATAATATGGGGGTAACGAAAAAAAATATTAAATCAATAAAATCATGTTTATTTCTTTATTTTTGTTGCACCCATACTATTGATCCTTGGATAACGAAAATAAAGAAATAAACATGATTTTATTGAATTAATTTTTTTTTTCGTTACCCCCATATTATTATTCATTTTATATACACATCGGGACAACTTCTGTAGTCTTATCATTTGATTTCGGCCATGTACAGTTTTATTCCAGATTGCATTAGAAAACCCATAGGAGCGTCGCTCGCTCTCCCATTGGTCCAAATAACGGCGCCTCTTTTAAATTAGCCAATCACAAACAGAGCTCGCTCTGCATTTCTTTTCCCCATAGAACTCTATGAAAAAGTAGCTCGCGCTCTGATTGGCCGGGATAGCCAAGCCCCCGCTAGCTCAACCAATCAGCTCTTTTCTGCCTTTTTACTGTATTTTGAACTGTCCCGCCTTTGAATATGATTGGTCAATTCTTCTCCATAGGTTTTAATGGTTCACTGTCGCTCCTATTCTGATTGGCTGGTTTATGCCGACCAATGAGAATAGCTTTAAGAATTTGAATTACTGTATTTCCCGGCAATTTTCAATATCCTAATTCCTGATATAGCGCCGTTCTAGATTTTTGGAAAGTGATTTTATTTATGTATTTTTTTTGTAGGTTTTAGCTCTTTTTCAGAGAATGTTTGACGCCTTTATAAAGGCGATTTTTTTATTCATACTCCATGCCGCACGGACATGTTTAATGATTTTTCGCTCATTTCCAGTGTGTCTCGATTCGTAATACAAGTCCTGCACTGTGCCCCAAACACTGGCGAGGCGCGGCGGACTTTACACCGCATGTATGAGCGCACCTCGGCACCGACATACATGAGGCGCAAATTCCTCCGGAAAACTAGCGGAAACATGCGCTCCGACGTGGCAAGAATCATACATGTCGCCCTAGGATTGGACACCAACTGGGCGCGGATAACAGGAAGTGGCGCCCTTAAAAAGCTCCTGCAAGAATGGGATTGGAGGAGCAATATTACCTGTTGCACGCTGGCCCTTTAAATGCAGGGAACTGACGTGCGCGTTCCCCTAGTGGGGAGGACGATGCAGAGGAGCGCACCTGCTGAGCAGGAAGCAGGACAGGAGCAGGTGAGCAAACAGCAGCCCCGGTCGCAGCGCAGGGATGACCAGCAGCAGGGTAACGGACGTGCTTACGGCCTGGGCATCGGACCACAGCACGAGCCGTTACAGTTGCCCTGACAGCAGCCTGTGTCATACTGACACACTATGTAATGTATTAGCATACAGGAGTATATAGGAATAGTCTAATACATTACTCAGTGTAAATAATAATAATCTTTATATAGCGCCAACAAATTCCGCAGCACTTTACAATGTAGAGGGTATAATTGCAGACAAATGACAGATATTACACATTGAAAGCTACTTACAGATGAGACACAAGGTGTGAGGGCCCTGCTCGCAAGAGCTTACAAGCTATGAGTGTAAAAAAAATATATTAAAATAGTTATCCCTTAATGGGATTAAAACAAAAAGTAAAACTATGAAAAAGTGTGGAAAAAGTCACTATAATAAAAATAAATATTTTTTAAAAAAAATTATCGTACATACATTACACATAACCCCCCCCCCAAACCTACACATATTGGGTATCCACACAACCATAACCAACCAACCAACAATAACAACAGGTTATTTAGTGTGAAACATGAATGGTGTAAACAATAAAAAAAAAAGCAGAAAAACACTTTTTTTATGTTCACGCTGCAAAAAAAATTGAAAAAAAATACACAGTAATTTATATGTAAACTCAACTATGCCCCCAAAACAACTTCTCCTACATAAACAAGTCCTCATACAGCTGTGTCATAGAAAAAATAAAAAAAGTTACGACTGGGAGGCAAAACCTAAAGAATGTATTTGGTCAGTAAAGGGGTTGTTCACTATATCTAATATTTATCTATTAAAAATTATAAACCTGTGCCTCTATTTTACAAATGCATTAGGACCCTATCTAGAAAAAAACAACGATACAGCTCACATTTCTGTCCATAACAATGACTCCCATGGGCAAGCCTGTATGGACAAAACAGTCATGTGACCACCACACAGGTCATGTGACCCCTGGTATCCAGGAAACAGTAGTGTATGGAGGAGCAGAACTTCTCCAGTATTATCACCTCCAGCAGCATCTTATCATGTGACCACCATGAAGGTCATGTGACCCTGGTATCCAGGTAACAGTAGTGTATGGAGGAGCAGAACTTCTCCAGTATTACTACCTCCAGCAGCAGCGTCTTATCATGTGACCACCACACAGGTCATGTGACCCTGGTATCCAGGTAACAGTGTATTGGGGAGCAGAACTTCTCCAGTATTACTATCTCCAGCAGCATCTTTCATGTGACCACCACACAGGTCATGTGACCCTGGTATCCAGGTAACACTTAGTGTATGGAGGAGCAGAACTTCTCCAGTATTGCTACCTCCAGCAGCGTCTTATCATGTGACCACAACACAGGTCATGTGACCCTGGTATCCAGGTAACAGTAGTGTATGGAGGGACAGAACTTCTCCAGTATTACTATCTCCAGCAGCATCTTATCATGTGACCACACAGGTCATGTGACCCTGGTATCCAGGTAACAGTGTATTGGGGAGCAGAACTTCTCCAGTATTACTATCTCCAGCAGCATCTTATCATGTGACCACCACACAGGTCATGTGACCCTGGTATCCAGGTAACAGTAGTGTATGGAGGAGCAGAACTTCTCCAGTATTGCTACCTCCAGCAGCTTATTATCATGTGACCACAACACAGGTCATGTGACCCTGGTATCCAGGTAACAGTGTTTTGGGGAGCTTAAGTTCTCCAGTATTACTATCTCCAGCAGCATCTTATCATCTGACCACCACACAGGTCATGTGACCCTGGTATCCAGGTAACAGTAGTGTATGGAGGGACAGAACTTCTCCAGTATTACTATCTCCAGCAGCATCTTATCATGTGACCACACAGGTCATGTGACCCTGGTATCCAGGTAACAGTGTATTGGGGAGCAGAACTTCTCCAGTATTACTATCTCCAGCAGCATCTTATCATGTGACCACCACACAGGTCATGTGACCCCTGGTATCCAGGTAACAGTAGTGTATGGAGGAGCAGAACTTCTCCAGTATTACTACCTCCAGCAGCGTCTTATCATGTGACCACCACACAGGTCATGTGACCCTGGTATCCAGGTAACAGTGTATTGGGGAGCAGATCTTCTCCAGTATTACTACCTCCAGCAGCATCTTATCATGTGACCACCACACAGGTCATGTGACCCTGGTATCCAGGTAACAGTAGTGTATGGAGGAGCAGAACTTCTCCAGTATTACTACCTCCAGCAGTGTCTTATCATGTGACCACCACACAGGTCATGTGACCCCTGGTATCCAGGTAACAGTAGTGTATGGAGGAGCAGAACTTCTCCAGTATTACCACCTCCAGCAGTGTCTTATCATGAGACCATCGCCCAGATGTATAAAGTCAACAGGTGGTAAGCATTCGAAAAAAATACAAATGTTTTTGAAAAAAACTTGTGTTGTTATTTTATGCATTTTTTTAAACATTCCTGAAAACATGCATTTTTGATGCCTACAGCAAAAATGCAATGTGTGAACCCTGCTATGAATGTTATTTACGGCCGGGTTCACATGTTGCTTTTATTGAATTTCTCAACTGTATAAAAAATGCATGCTGGTTTTTCTTTAAGAATTAAATTTGGAACATATATGCTTTTGGAAAAAAAGCATGCATTTTTTAAAGTTGTACGTGTTTTTGCAAGGTTCACAAAATGTGAAGGGCATAGTATAAAGTTAAAGGGGTTTTCTCATTACAGGCTTTCATGGGCACCTTAAGCTCTCTCTCTCTTTCTTACAGCTTCAAATCCAGGGGTGTGACTTTCCTCCCAGTAGGTATGTCTTCCCCCACTGCAGACTGGTGACATCATCAGTCTGTGTGAGCAGTGGAAGGGAGAGGATTTCACAGCTCTGCAGACCTCCTGCAATGGTCAGTTCTCATGCCTGCAGAGCTGTCACCTTCTTCCCAAGCTCCAATCCTTGTAACCAGAACAACTGCATTGGTGTACACAGTTATATATACAGCCTGAAATTAGGAAACAAATGTAAGGAATGCACTCTGCTCCCCTCTACCTCCTTCCTGATAACATACGGGGGAGCAGAGTGCATTTCTCATACTTGCTTCATCATTTCAGGCTGATGTATAACTGTTTACACCAATACAGGTGTTCTGGTTACAAGGAGCTTGTGGGGGGAGGTGACAGCTCTGCAGACATGAGAACTGACCATTACAGGAGGTCTGCACAGCTGTGACATCCTCTTTGTGCTTGTATAAGGCTGTGTTATATGGGGGTGGAGAGTGAATCTAGCATCTAAAGACTCAGTAATTGCCCAGATCCTTCACATAGAACTATCACTGGGAGATGAGCATAGAGGAGCTCAGACAGCCTTTATTACACAGCTCAGTGTGCAGTGAAAGACAATGAGGACACAGACAGCAGCCATTTTCACTTTCATTTTACACAGCTCATATGGAAGAGTGTGCAGGTAGACAATCACAGCACAGGGAGTGTATCCCATCCAGTCGGCATGTCCCAAAAAGGTTGAATGAAATACCAGGTAGCCAATCACTGAAAAGGGAGCGTGGCCAACCACTTACTGCAGAAATAGCTCTAGACATGCACAGATTAGCTCATAGCTGCTAGACTCAATGAGTTAGGCACTGCAAACCAATTGCAAAAGTGCTTATTTTTACTGTACCCATCATTACAGATATGATCTTTGTATCGAGAAAACACCTTTAAAGGGGTTTTCTCACCACAATGATTAGCTTTTAACATGTAGAGAAAGATAAATGAACAAAGTTACCAAATACATTGCTGTCTTGATTTTGCTTTGTTTAAGAGATAAAGAAGATTTCTCTTGATTACCACTCTCTCTTATCTGAATGCACCAAGCAGCTGTAAGTCAGTTTGATCATAATAAGTCACTCCCTGATGAGTCTTTGCTCTAGCACTGAAGCTTGTTTGCTTAAAGGGGTTTTGCCAAGAATTGAGTTCCTCACCTAACAGGCTGATACTCCCTTCTTGAGGCTTGAAAAAGGGGCATTGTGTTTCTGTGTTTAAAAAAACAAGTACCTCCTCTGTGATGTCATCACTCCTCCTCCCATGCACGTTCCTGATACTCAGTCTCTGTAGTTGAGCAAACATTGTTTTGCTAATCCACAGAGGAGAACTGTATTGTGCACGAGCTATATGCGTTTTTATTTCTCTCTCTTATTTGCTCAGGAGAGAAGATAAGCTCAGCAGGCAGCCTTCTTTCATTCCTTCACGAACGCTGCAGGGCGAGAGGAAGGGGGGCTGAGCAGAGATCCAGGGAGTGTCTACATGTTTACTCAGATAATTACATTACAACCAGTGGATTCTCTATACAAAAGACACAGAATCTTTCTCCCCAGTCCCTTCAAAGCTTATTCATGTTCCCTGCCATCAAATAAGAAGTGCAGACAACGCAAGCGCGGCCAGATCAGCTCCTGTCAGCTCCTGGTCGTGTCTAATGTAAACTGTCAGGAAACCAAGGGCATATAAGTCAGGCTGTAGCTCTCATAAGCTTCACTTTTTTGAT
Source organism: Phyllomedusa bahiana (assembly GCA_025379985.1). Classification (NCBI taxonomy): domain Eukaryota; kingdom Metazoa; phylum Chordata; class Amphibia; order Anura; family Hylidae; genus Phyllomedusa; species Phyllomedusa bahiana. The sequence goes on from JAODAL010071102.1 coordinate 12,831, forward strand.
GACATATATTTAGAAAAGTGGTTAAATACCCATTTTGGAGGATCCCATGTCAACATTAGATCGTGGCAAAACCCCTTTAAGTTTGATAACCGTGCATGCTCTGACCTCAGCGCAGTCCTCTGCCCAGTAGGTGCTTTTGGCCATGATCTTGAGCTTGTATAACTGTTTTCTGTGTTCCAGTCTGAACACTGCTTTGTTGGTGACTGCTGGACTTTGACAGCTCCTCTACTCCACCCGTTAGTTTTCTGCTGGCCTAATGCTAGGCTGCAGACACTTGAGACTGATTATGATTGACTGTTGCCTTCGCCATTCAGTCTGGGTTCTGTGTGTCTGGATGTCAGAGGGCAAGCTGGCCTGGGGCTCTGACATCCTATTTAAGATCACTTCTGACTTGGAGCTGTGCTTGAGATAGTCTTTGGCTTGAACTGGTGAGTGTTGTATGCTGTTTTGTATTTCCTGGATTTCTGACCTATTGCCTGCCTTTTAACCTACGTTCTGACTGATACTGTTTTTGCACTTCCTGGTTTTTACCCTTTGCTGCCTAACTATCCTGCTATTGTGTTTTGTCTGTCTTGTCTTTCTTGTGTTTGCACGTTCTAGGCTCCGCCACCGGTTTGTCACCGGCCATCTGTCTGTCCCTGTTGGTACATTTAGATATTTTTTCTGTCTTGCAGACAGAATATCTGATGCAGATGTGAACCAGCCTTACTCAATGCACATTAGCCAGAAAAAAATACCTTTACCTAAAACGTTATAAACTCCTGTGGTTCATTTGCTTTTAAATTGCAAAAATAAACTTTTTAAATAGTTTTTAACTCTTTTAGTGCCTGAGGTTGGAGGAGTTAGGGTGAGGTCACATGCAATTTTAGATTCATGCATCCCGTCTCTTCCTGGTCAGATTGTGGGTGGTTTTATAGCAGTGATTACCATATCAGCTGCATATTCACAGCTCTTTGAAATGCACTGACATGACAGCAGGAGATTTATCTATGAGTTCTGAAGCTTTCTGCTCTTAAGTTAACAAGTGATTAATCTCCTTTGTTTGTTAGAGATAACACACTCTGTTGTCAAGCTGCCGGCGTCCTGTGTGCCGACCTGTAGTGACATCGCTCCCTGTCAGATGCCGAACTGTTCGCACTCAGAGCAAATAAAGTCTCTCTTATCTCCTTTAACCCCTTACCGATATTGGACATATGACTATATCCTAATGCCAGTAAGGGGCTTTGTAGCGGGATTGCAGCTAACACTTGGCGGCTACAAGGCAGGATGGTGCCATCCCGCCCTGTTTAACTCCTTAGACACTGCGGCAAAGATGGCGGCATTAAAAGAATCCGGACGGTATTTGACATCTTGTACATGGTTTTGGGGGACAGTTCTGTCCGCGGTTTGTGGATTCTCCGTCCCCCTCAACCACTGACATGTTCATCCTGATAACCGGGCTGAAGAATGAACATGTTTTAAGTTTTTCGGACCGGCGGCGAGGTGACAACCGTCCGGCGGAAAATGTTCAGTGTGGACTGCTGCACGGATTTTCTATTGAACTCTATGCAGATGGTTGACAGTCTGTAAATCTGACCATATGGACAAGCTCTTGCCCTACAAGGGACCTTCATTGTCATTGGATGTGGTTTTCAAACAGCTTTGGGACATTTTTTTTCTGGTGCTCGAACTGAGCATTTCATGTGTCAGCAGTAAGTACCTGACAGCTGAGAGGCGCTAAGCTGACAGAGAGAGTTATGAGCTGCTATGGGAAGTGATAACTGACCCAGCAAACCTGTGAGGACTGCGAATTGGGGACATGCAATTAGTACCAGACTCTGGAACAAGATGGCCTCCATGTAGGAGAGAAGTGTGATAAGTAGTGGAGTGACAGGCGAGAATAGCCTGATTAACTTCAGTGGCAAGTGTCAAGAGACTGTGAGTGAGATCAGAACCACAAGTAACCACTGTAACTAAGGGCGACATGTATGAACGGGGCTGAGCCAGTTTTCTGAGGTACTTTGAGCCAAAAAGAATGTATGAACAGCACACTCCAAACTTTGGTGCGCCAAAGACACTTTTTAATGCGACAAAGATTTGGGGTATTCTGGGGGCGTCGCTCCACATTCATAGCAGACACATTTATGATTCTTTGATGCCAAATCTAGAAGCAAAACAGTTAGAACAGCCAGACCAGGGTAAAGGTGGTGCCTGAGCCAGACTTGTGGTATTGGCTCTACACTGCCCTGTATGTATAACCTGCAGAAGAACAGCCAGACCAGGGTAAAGGTGGTGCCTGAGCCAGACTTGTGGTATTGGCTCTACACTGCCCTGTATGTATGACCTGCAGAAGAACAGACCAGGGTAAAGGTGGTGCCTGAGCCAGACTTGTGGTATTGGCTCTACACTGCCCTGTATGTATGACCTGCAGAAGAACAGCAGACCAGGGTAAAGGTGGTGCCTGAGCCAGACTTGTGGTATTGGCTCTACACTGCCCTATATGTATGACCTACAGAAGAACAGACCAGGGTAAAGGTGGTGCCTGAGCCAGACTTGTGGTATTGCCTCTACACTGCCCTGTATGTATGACCTGCAGAAGAACAGAGCAGGGTAAAGGTGGTGCCTGAGCCAGACTTGTGGTATTGGCTCTACACTGCCCTGTATGTATGACCTGCAGAAGAACAGACCAGGGTAAAGGTGGTGCCTGAGCCAGACTTGTGGTATTGGCTCTACACCTCCCTGTATGTATGACCTGCAGAAGAACAGACCAGGGTATAGGTGGTGCCTGAACCCGACTTGTGGTATTGGCTCTACACTGCGCCTGTATGTATGACCTGCTGAGACAGCCG
>JAODAL010071103.1:0-15658 GCA_025379985.1 Phyllomedusa bahiana
AAAAGCTGGTTAAAGGCAACAACTTCCTTTCCTAACACTACCCAGATCTACCAGATCCCCACCTTTTAGAAAGGGCCCCAAAACACCATTAATTTAAAAATAGTGAGTTTTTGCCATTTAAAAGGGGCGGGGTTAGGAGAAATCTGGGGCCCCAAAGGAAAAACTCCGCTGATAGACCCTGTTGCTACGAAGGCTGCCATGTTTTCCCAAAGAAAGCCATGAACAAGGGGGTTCTCCTTTTCTCCTAGGCAGGCACCAAAACGAAAGATTTAAAAGATTCGTCGGGGGAGATAGGGGTTAATTTGCCTCCAGGCTCCTGGCATGAAATTATTTGATCCGTTATCCAATCCTGAGACACACTTTGGCAGAAGTTTGTAGAGTTTAGTATTCAAAAAATTACCGGGCTGGGAAACACAATAAATGGGACCGAGGACTTTTACCATTCCAGAAAAAGGGAGGCAAACAATTGTTAATTAATTTTCCCCCCCCAGGACGCAGATAAAATGGAAAGTTCAAAATGGGTATAAGCCTCGGGAAGACCACCAATTTTAAAAGATTGGCTCTACCTGCAAACGATAAAAGGGTCTGAAAACCCAAACACAAAGTTTTTCATAGGAATTTTATAAAGAGGTCAAAATTTTCTGATATAATTTAGCAGGGTTTCTATAATCTGAACTCTGAGATAGGTTTTAAAAGATTTTTTTTGCCCCCTTTAACCAAATCGGGGCCCTAATTTGGGAAAGTGAAGGGCCCTTAAAAATTTAAAGCCCCCCCGATTTCTAAATTGACCCTAAATCCCCAAAATCCCCTTCTTTTCCACCCCGTAGTAGTTGGGCAAAGTTGAGACAAAAACACAATCATCGCAAATGCTGATAAAAATTTCGAAACCCCCCCCCCCCCCCCCATGTATGCCTTGGAATCCCCCCCCCCCCCCCCCCAAAGTCTGTAAATATGAAGGGGTCCCAACTTGAGGTCAAAAAAAAGGGGGGAAAGCGGGACAACCCTGCTACTTCACGAAATAGGGGAAAACCGGTTAGTTTAAATCGTTACCTCCCCCCATGAATCTCCAAACTGTCCCCCCTTTCCATCTCACCAAACCCTGATACCTCCCCCATGTAATCTCCATCCATACTCTGGCCCCATCACCCAAAACCCTAATCTTCTGATACCTCCCCTCATGTAATTTCCGTTCATAACCTCCTCCACATACAACTGTACTCCATTCTGCTAATACCTCCGCTCATGTAATCTCCACCCATAACCTGTCCTCCCATACATCTCTACCCTAATCTCCTGATACCTCCCTCATGTAATCTCCATCATAAATCTGTCCCCCATATACCTTTTCCCTAAACCCCCGATACCTCCCCCCATGTAATTTCCATCCCTAACCTGTCCCCCATAAAACTCTACCCTAATCTCCTGATACCTCCCCTCATGTAATCTCCCTCCATAACCTCCCCCCCCTACATCTCTACCCCCATTTCCCCCTGATTCCTCCCCTCATGTAATCTCCATAATCTGTCTCCCCTTACATCTCCCCCCTAATTCCGAACCTCCCCTCTGATTCTTACATCCATTTCCCGCCCCCATACTCTCTACCCCCTAATTCCTGATACCTCACCAGTAACTCCCTCCTAACCTCCCCCCCCCATACATTCCCACCTAATTCCCTTTATATCCCCTCATGTAATTTCTGTTCATAACCTCCTCCCCGTACAACTGTACCCTATTCTGCTAATACCTCCGTTCATGTAATCTCCATCCATAACCTGTCCCTTAATCCTTCCCTAAATCCTGTACCCCCCTCATGTTATTCCTCCATAGCCTGTTTTCCCCCATAAAACCCTTACCCTAATCTCTGTTCCTTCCCTCAAAAAATTCCATCCATAAACCTCCCCCCCATATATCTCTCCCTAATTTTCCCGATCCCTCCCCCATGTAATCTCCATCTATAACCTGTCCCCCATACATTTTCTACCCTAATCTCCTAAAAACCTCCCCTCATTAATCTCCATCCATAAACCCCCCTCATACATCTCTTCCCTAATCTCCTGTACCCTTCCCCTATTAATTCTCCATCTTTAACCCTTCCCCCAACATCTCTATCCTAATTTCCGATACCTGCCCTATTTAATCTCCATCTTTAACCTGTCCCCCCCTACTCTCTAACCCTAATCCCTATACCCCTCCCCCATGTAATCTCCATCCATAACCTTTCCCCCCCATACATCTTTTTCCCTAAAATCTCCTTATGGCCTCCCTAGTAAACTCCCTCCATAACCTGTCCCCCCTATACAACTTCTGCCCTAATCTCCCGATACCTCCCCTCAAAGTAATTTCCATCCAAAAAACCTCCCCCCAAACCCACCCTACCCTAATCTCCCATACCTCCCCTCTGAATTCCCATCCATAACCCGTCCCCCATACATATCTACCCCAAACTTTTGATACCCCCCCCAAGTAGTCTCCTTATAACCATCCCCCCCATACATCTCAATCCTAATCTCCTAACCTTTTCCCCCCATGTAAACTCCATAACCTGCCTCCCCCTTACATATCTGCCTTAATCTCCTGTACCCCCTTAGTAATCTCCATCCAAACCTCCTCCCCCCCTACTCTCACCCCATTCTCCTGATACCTCCCTCATGTAATCTCCCCCAACCTCCTCCCCATATATCTCTACCCTCATCTGCTAATATCTCCGCTCAAGTAATCTCCCTTTATCCTCCCCCCATACACATACAATCTCCTGATACCTCCTCTCATTAATCCCTCCATAACTGTCCCCCATACATTTTCCCACCCTAATCTCGTTACCTCCCTCATGTAATCTCCCCCATAACTTGTCTCCCCCATTTTTTCTCTACCCCAATCTCCCTTTTACCTCCTCTGAATCCCATCCATAATTCCCCCATTCATCTCTTCTCTAATCTCCTGTGACCTCCCTCATCAATCCCCCCATCTATAACCGTCCCCCCCCTACATCTCTGCCCTAATTTTGATATCCCCCTCATGTAATCTCCCTCCATACCTTCCCCCCATGCATCTCGCCCCCAATCTCCTGATACCCCCCTCATGAAATTCCATCTATAACCTTCCCCCCCTACATCTTGCCCTGTTCTGAACCCCCCCCATTAATCTCCATCCATAACCCCGGGCCCTCCTAACACCCTTCCCCAATTCCTGATACCTCCCCTCATGAATCTCCATCCTTAACATTTCCCCCCCTACATCTCTTCCCCCAATCTCCCGATACCCCCCCTCATGTAATCTCCCTCAAAACCTCCCCCATACATCTCTACCCTAATCTCCTGATACCTCCCCATTAATCTCCATTCATAAACCCGTCCCCCCATACTATCTACCCCAATCGCCCGATACCTCCCGCATTAAACTAGATCCATAACACTTCCCCCTACTCTTTACCCCAATCTCCCATACCTTCTCCATGTACTCTCCATCCATAACCTCCCCCCCATACTCTCTACCCTAATCTCCTGTACCTCCCCTCATGTGCAGTGAAGGAAATAATTATTTGATCCCCTTTCGATGTGTAAGTTTGCTGAAAGACTGTTTATGAAAAACATGAACATGTACTATTTTAAGGGTAGGTTAATTTTAACATTGAGAAGTGGAATGTCCCCAAAAAAAAATCCGACATTTATATGTATAAATTTTAAAATTTTTTTGCATTTTGAAGGGGGGAAAAAAGTATTTTATCCCCTACCCACCACTAAGGGGGTTTTCCTCACGGCCCGTTTTTGTGGCCATTTTTTTTTAAACAATAATTTTTTATTAATTTTCAATAACTCACATGTGGGCCCGGTTTTTTGGATAGAGGGAGAAGGGAAACTGGTATTCCCCCTTCACTGATGAAGATGGATAGAGCACACACTAGCGCAAAAACCCGTGTTTTTCCGCATACAGGAGTTAACACAAAATTTTCAGATGCTACCGAGTCCCCACCCTTCACAGGTGTACCCGGCAGTTCCTGATACTTGCTGGAGATGTGGGAGAGACCGGGCAAATGACACTATTTGGTGGGAATGGAGATTTGCAACCATTTTGGCTCCGGGGGTTAATCGAGAGGATAGAGAAAATTACGGGTTAGGGTACAAAATGACCCGGGCCCCCTTTCTCCATGTTGCCTATTCCGACAAAAACTTTGAAGGGGGGGACTGTTTCTTCCCCTTTTTTGGGCACAGCCAGAATTTTAAATTTCCCAGGAAATGGGGACCTCCCAAACCCGTCTCTAACAGAATGGTTACAGAAATCTTTATTACAGGAATGGAGGAGTTGAGGTTGAAGAGTAATTTCCCTGATCGGTTCTATGGGACATGGAGGATTTTGGGGCCTTTGTTGGTTCCCCTGATTTCCCAAACGGGGCGGGTTGTATCGCCCAAGCGCTCTGACCGGATTTCCCCTTCCTTTCTGCTACTTCCTGTCTCCGATTAGGTGAAGAGAGGGAGTCTCATGGTTAAAAAATGTCGCCCTGCAGCCCCTCAGCTTATATTGAACCCTCAGCCGCGTCTGAAACTTTTCATAAAAAGTTTTGAATAGGTTTTAGACCTTAGGTTAATTTCCCATAGGAGGTTTTTGTTTTTTTTTTTTTTTTTTTTTTTTGGTTTTTTTTTTCCCCCTTTTCCGCTCAGAAGCTGTCCTGACCCGTGCCGGTGACGTAGAGTTCTAAATTGTGATGTTTTGTCCCCTTTCCGCTCCACTGGGGGGGAACGGAGAAAAGGTATTGAAACGTTTCGGTGGGGGGGGTTTGGAAAATGTAAAGATTTGCGAAAAGACAATGTATAAGAAGACTGTAACCTTGTTTTTTCCCCTTGTTTATGTTTGTATACTGTTCTGGGGGAAAGTTGATGTTCTTGAAAGGTTAAAAGACTGTGTTGTTACTCGCACATTTTACTTTTCGTTGCTTTTGGGAATAAAGCTTTTTGAAACAGTAAAAAAATTAAAAAAAAAAAAAGTAAATTTTCAAAACAAAAACAAAACAATAATGTCCAATAGATGAATACCACTTGATACACCAAGAAATAATATAAGGCTCTTATTCAAATAAAAAAGTTAAGCAATGAAAGTAAAAAATAGCATAATGACATACTTTGGCATTAAAAAAAGGACGAAGCAAAAGACGGCTCCATCTTCCTAAAAAAAGAAAACAAAAAAAAATTTAAAAAAGTAAACCCCCCTCCAAAGAAAAAACACAAAAAAATTAAGAACTGGGTCCCCATACGCAGTTATGTATAAGAAATAATAACCTACCCCTATGTAATCAAGAAAGGTCTGGGATAAAAGGTGAAAACAAAAACTGTCTGGTGCAATGCTGCGGGATCCCCAAACCGGCCCCGCCCCAACAACACCCAGGGAGAGAAATAGATAGGGACAAATTCATCCCCAATCTGACCCGTTACCAAGGGAGTACCAGGGCTGTGTATTTATGGCTGGGGAAAAAAGCCCCCGGTTAGGGATACAGACATCCAAAACCCCCCAAGGGGCCTGCTAGTCGAGAGGAGAGATCCCAGGAGGTATAAACAAAAGGCTGCGATCTCCTTTGATCTCCTGGGGTGAGTAAAATTCCCTATGAACCCTGCCTTTCTTGAAAAAAATTTAGGCTTTTGGGTTTTTAGCCCTGTGATGTCGTTTATTCCATTTCCAATGAGTTTTTACCCCCCTGTATCATTTCCCTGCAATGTGGGGACAGTTGATTCCCAACCATTTGGCCAGGGGCTTCTTTTAGCCGCAAATAAAAATAATGGAAGTGGGGGTTCCTAAAATGTTGTGGTAAATTATGGAACGGAGCTGTGTTGGCCTAAGGTTAAATGACACCAAAACTTTAAAATTATGTTTGTATGACTGTCTCCCAGAATTCAGGGTTTCCCCAACCGGTCCTATACTATGGAAAAATCCGTGCGGGGGGGTGCCACACTTGGGGCAGGACGTCAAACGGTCTGGACAAGTGGATGGGGGGGGGATATTAAAGCCGTAAATTGCGGGAAGGGGCAATTCTAAAGAATGTCCCTCCACTTTTTTTAAATTATTTTTGGATCCTCAGCCACCCCGGGGAGGAATTGTAGTAGAGATCTCCTGGTTAGGGTAGACCTTCCCCCACTTAAAAAAATCCTGCAAGGCCCCTGTTTTCTGAACCCCTCGGAAACCAGCAAGCGTGATGAGAGTGGTCGTTGAAAGAGAAAGGGTCGATAAATTTAAAAAAGCATTAACTTAAAATGCGACGGTTCATGCCCTTACTTCTTTAAAAACGTATATTTGGGAGTATCAAAAAAATGCGATGGTGGAAGGAATATTTGGAGAAAATTGGGAGTAAACCCTTTTGGGGGGGAGGGGTGAATAAGCTGGGAAAAAAAGTTAAATTTCCCCTTACCCCCCCAAAGCTTTAAATGGCCAATTTTAAATTTGGGGTTTGTCCATATTTTGGAAGGTTCTACGGTCTGGTAGGGCAGAGGAACGGGTTTTTCTCGGGCCCTTCAAGGCTGGATGTGTCCCTCACAATGAGGCTATGTTTCGCCACCTTAGGAAGGGCAGAATTTTTGGGTAGGGGAAGAGGTTGGAACTTCCTGGGTGACATGCCACCTCGTAGAGAGATTGGGGGAATTTTTGGGAAAGGTGTGTAACCCAATCCGATCCATGACGAGGGGCGGGTTTAAAAATTTCCACCAAAATCCGGCAACTTCCCCCCCCCCCCACCCCCCCCCCTTGGGAGGATCATTTCAAAGGGTTTTCCCCGGGGGCGTTTTTTATTCCATAGGAAAGAATTGAAAGCGGTAAAAAAGTTGGGGGACATCTTTTTTTTAAGCAAAAAGGGGATTGTTTGTAAAAAAATGTATTTTTGGAACGTCATCATCTTGAGAAATGAGCTTTAGGAGTAAGGGGAGCGGAAGATGCATCCATCGTTCTGTTCCTTACCAATTTTGAGGAACAGAGGGGGGTAATTGAGGTGATAAATGGACTCGGGGGACTTACCGATATTTTTTCCCCAATACTTGAGGGAGGACCGCCAGGGAAAATAGGTAAATTGTGAGTCGATGGAAGAAGTAAATGAGCAGGGGGGATCCAAAAATTTCTGAATTAGAAACTTTTAACCTTGAAGCCGAAAAAAAGGCCAATCTCATGAAACAGATGTAGAGCTATCGGAACCTCCACAGTGGGTCGATGATAATCAGAAGATCGTCAGAAATAAGGGATTTAAAAATTTGGGGAATAAAAACCGATATTAATGCCCGTAGTTTGGGGATTAGGGGGCCGGGTTTCTGGGGGGGGCTTTTTGGGCCAAAATTTTAAAACAGTAGGGGGGAAATAAGGGGGATAAAACCCTCATCCACTACTCGTGCTCCCCCTCTTGGCCCCTGTCCTTGCCTTTGACATGTCGACCATTCCCCCCTGCTACAAATCCCCCCCCCCCCCTCGGCATCACGATTTGGGTCTTTCCTGGATTCCTGTACTCACTGATCGGAATTTCAGAGTCTCTCTTTCTCGCTCCACCTCCTCCCCCCGGCCTCTCTCTGCGGTGTCCCCCAAGGGTCATCCTGGGCCCACTATCTTTTTTCTACCCCTTTTGGCCCCCGGGTGTCATACCCTACGGGGTTTTCATTACCACCTGTATGCTGTGATACCCAACTCACATCTCCGGCCCAGATGTCACTTCTCTATTTCCCCCGGTCCCTGATGTCTGTGTCCTTTTTCCCCTTCTTTCATAGTCTCCTAAAAATAAAAGGGGGGGGAAAACAGAATCATCATTTTTCCCCCATCCCAACTCTACCTTCCCCCGATCTCCTATTACAGTCAATGGTCTACACTCTCAAGGCCCCGCAATCCGCTGCCTTGGGAACCTAGATCTGCTCTATCTTTAAAAACCAAAACCCAAAACCTCACCTCTGCCTGCCGTCCCCCTGAAAAAAATCTCTCGCACCCCGCTCTTCCTCGGCTTTGACACTACAAAAATGCTGGCATGCCTTGTCTCCTCGCCTAGACTACTGAACTCCTTCTCAGTGACCCCCCCACTGGGAAACCCCTCCTCCCCCCCAACCCCATCCTTTAAACTCTTCCCCGTCTTATCCACTCTCTCCTCGCTACCCTCCCAAACCCCCCTTGCCAATCCCCTTCCTGGCTTCCCATTGCCCGGGAAATTCATTTCAAGCTATAACCATGACCTACAAGGCTTCCATGCCCTTTCCCCCCTCCTTTAATCTCTGCCCTAATTTCCAAATATCCCCCCCCTCACGACTCTCGCTCCCACAGGACCTTCTCCTCTGCTCCCCCCTTATAGCTCCTCACAAAACCCCGTCTCCAAGAATTCTCCCGTGCTTCACCCCCATCGGGAACTCACTGCCCCAACACATCAGACTCTCCCCATTTCACCGTTTTCAAAAGCAATAAAAAACCCATTTTTCAGGTTGCCTTTTTCCCTTCACAAAACTTGCCCTTCTTCTCACGACATGTCTGTCCCTCCCCCTGTCTCTTTCCCCCCCCCTTGTAGATTGTAAGCCCTGCGGGGTAGGGCCCTTTCTCCCTTTGTCATGCCAATTGTCATTATCCCTTACACTGTATCGTTTGACTTTGTAAGTATGTAATCCCTCAAAAAGTACGGGCCCCCCTGAATCAATGGCTTTAAAATAAATTAAAAATAATGGGCATCCCGGGCGAGTGCCTCCCCCAAAAATGAAGGGCCCCAAAAGGGAAAAAATACCGGGGTTAGATCTGGGCCGGGGTTTGGTATTAGTAAAAGGGAGAATAGAAACGGAAGCCCCCCGGAATCCGTTTTTGTCTTGCCCCCCAGCCATCTCCACTGCCCCTGTAAAACGCTTTTTCAGCATCATCCCCAAAGGACAGTGGAGGGGGATAAAAGCCTGGTTACTTTGATCTCACAAAAACAGTAATATTTTTACGAATATTAGGACGGCTGCTCCCCTTTAACGAATCCCGTTGGGGGGGCTAATGAACAGGAAAAGAGTGGCCAGCCTGTTGCCAAACCTTAAAAATGATTTTTTTAAGTCAACATTTATTAATGAAATTGGGCGGGAAAAGGAGGGGAGAGACCGTCCTTTCCTGGCTTTGGTAAAACTTTTATAAACGCCGTGTTTTTATAGTTGCGGGATGGGGGTGTTTTGTCAGGGAAAAAGATTAGAAACGGTGGGTTTGAAGGGGGGTGACTTTAGGGTTAAGGATCTTGTTAAAAATTTTCCTGAGAAGAAAAACGGGGCCTGGGGTTTTTATTACCCAAGTTTTAATAACCCTAGAATTTTTTCATTTTTGGGCAGGTTTGGTTTTAAAATAGTTCCTATTGCCTCAGAAAGAGAGGGGAGAGACAGAAAGGCCAAGCCAGTCTGAGAGGTCCCTGTCCTCGGAGGTTTCTGGGTGAATTTTTAAAAAGGGATAGAAAACTCGCGAGGACTTATTTTTAGCAGTAGCAATAGCAATTCCCGCTGGGGTCCTTCAGTGCTTTGATATTGGACCCAGGTTAAATCCCCTTAGCAAATTGGCTAAAAGCCGCCCCCTTTGTTCCCAACCCGAATAATTTGCTGAATCCGGGAAAGCCCGGGGCACCCTCTTTCCAGCCAGCGCTCCCTACTTTTTTTTTTAGGTTAACCATTGGAGTTTGGGTTGGGGAAAAGGGGTTGGGTTGGAGAGGGAAAAAACTGTAAGATTTTCGAAGCTTTCATCAAAATCTAATTTGATCCGCAAAAACCTTTTGAGGGTGTTAGTTAGGCAAAAGTGACCCCTAATGACCGCTTTGCTGTCTCCAAAGTAAGACTGGCCCCGTCCTATCCCGGGTTGTTTTTTTAAAAATTGCAGCCACCACCCCCGGAGGAAATTTGCAAAGTCCTTTTCCCCAAAACAGGTAAAAACGGGATTCCATAGGTAATCTGTACCTTGGGACATGACTGACCAGTTTTTGTACAAGAGGGGATATCTGAAAAAACTAAATCCTTAATATCACAGAGATCCAAACCCCTTTGCTGGTTGGGGGGGGGAGAGAGAAAATAAACAATACGGGACCATGAATTGTAGGATGGGGAAAAAAAGGAATAGTCCCTTCCATCAGGGGAAGAAAACCCCCCGCGTATCAACCAAAGAAGTCTGAGATAAAATTTTGCCAAAGTGGTGTTTTGGGGGGGGGGGGGGGGGGATGGGTAGCGGAATAGGGGGGGGGAGCTTCTGGGCAGATTTTCTATCTTCCTGGGAATTAACCACCAAGTTAAAATCCCCCTCCCCCAATTTTAAGAGGTTCAGGGTCAACAGATAACTGGTCGTCGGGGTTTTTAAGAAAGACCCTTGGTTGGCGGAGGGGCCCAGATATTATAGATGGAAATAACTTCCCTGAACTTTTGGATACATGAATCCAGGGCCCTCACTTTAAAGGGTGGAGCTAACAAGGAATAAGAGGATTTTTTTTGGATGGGGGATAATGACACTATTTTTCTTTTAATGGATGGGAGCCCAGAACCCGGCCCCCCCAAAGGCGCTTAAGCTGCTGAAATTTCCCTCCCCAAGTGAGTTTCCGAAGGAGGGGGGATGTCGTTTTTTTTAATTTTTTTTGGGGGACGTAGAATCATAATTCTTTTAGAAGGGACCACAGTCCCTTAATATTCCATGATGTTACTTGCATAAAGAAAGCAACAAAAAATTATGCACGCAAAGGGAATGAAGGAAAAGGATCCCCCCAGGGAAGAAGACGCCGACACATCCTACGCATTGCATCCCGACCTACTAAACACAAAATAAAGAAAAAAACAAGAAAGTACCAAAAAAGAAAGAAAAAAAAAAAAAAGCCATTGGGCGGGAAGCCAAAAAAAAAAAAACAACCGCCAATTCCAAGTGCTATTGGACTTCCCCTTTCTTCCCAACATGTGAGAGGAAAGTACAAAGTAAGGCAATAGGCAAATGCCCCCCACCGGGGGCCCTAAAGGTAAGGCCCCTTTTGTGTGGAGGGCCCAGAGGGAGTGAAATAATCATTAAACTGACATATATAAATTAACTGTAACAACAAGTTCAACCAGTGATAAGCAGGACCCCCAAAAAAAAAAAAAAAAAAAAAACTTAGCAAAAAGGGCAAGTTAAAAAGGGGGAGCTCCCAATGAATAAGGATAAAGGTTGAGAGAAAGTTCAGGTTCCTGAGGGTCCCGCACGCCAAACAAAAGGGGCGTTGTTCCTTAGGGAAAGTTCCTGTAGAAGGCGATTTAGACAGTTAAGTGTCTCCATCTCTGGGGCTTGCCTTCTTTTTGGCGTAGAATCCCGGGAAAGGCCTCCCTTCTCTGTGTAGATTTTTTAAAAAGGTTTTCTGAGTCCTTTTAAGCTTCTTCTGGGGGGTGTGAAGGCTGACAGGATCCTCTGGGTGATAACTCCGAGTGGGTTTTATGATGAGTGATAAAAGCCCGACTCGCTTGGGGACCTCCACAAGAAATCTCCAAAAATAAGAAACTTTTGTCCCTTTTTTTCCGTGGCTGCTTGAGATTTTTTAAAAACTCGGAAGTCCAAGTAATTGAAACATGGAAATGGGCGTTCCCCCAGAGATGGGTGAGTTGTGGGTCCTCTTGGCTGAAAAGACGGGGTCGCAGGCTGGGCCGATTCTTGGGGGTCTCTCACCGCATGGTTGGGGCAGCCCTAAAGTTTGGCAGTAGGCACTCGCATAAGGGAAAGTAATCTCTCGTGCCAAAGACTCTGGGTCCCGATCGTCGAGGTTGTTGCGGTGAATTTTAGTTTTTCCCAGTCTCCCCACTTTTTTCTGGAGCCGTGGTTTTCAAGCGCCCGTTGGGCCAGGGCCCCGGTTGGTGGGGGTCCAGATTTTTTCTCCAGCTTTGGAGGAGGTTCGTGGTCATCGGGCGCTGAGCCTGTTGTTGATATTGTTCTGGTTTTGACAAACATGGCCGTGAGTAGCGGAGTCTTCACGCCAATGTCTCCTGGATATCTGGAGCCATCTTTGGGCCACCACAAAGGCCAATTTTTTATAGTCCTCCATGGAGTCATCAATTGAGCCCCCATCGCAGCCCTCATGTTTTCAGAGGCAGGTTGTAGTAGGGGGGGGGTTGCAAGGAGGGAGTGGCGGGGGGGTTTAGTATTTTTGTACATCTCAACATTACTTGTCTTGCTGGGTTTTGGCAGTATTTCGGTGATAAAGAGCTCAGATTTTTTTTGCGCCCCTTTTGGTCTTATTGCCTTTGGTTTTGCCCCTTTTTGGACCAACTCCTCCAAGGGAAAGGGAATAGAAAAAAGATTAGAGGGTAGAAAAATGCATTGTGGTAAGTGCACTTTGCTCGGCCACCACTAGATGTTTGCCAAGCTTTAAAAGATGAATCTGAGCTGTGTTTTGTGAGAGTGAAGACTTGAAAAGTCACCAGGCCGAGGGAGAGAAGCGGAGTTGGGGGGGAGTTTGCAGAGCCCCCAGGTGTGAGCCCAGGGGAGGCAGCAGTCCAGGGTTTTGGGGATAGATTGTGTATAAAAATCCTCCTCTCCTTGTAGTGTTTTGGGGGACACGGGGGTGTCAGCAAGCAAGCAGCTGTATAGACAGTCTATGGGCATAGCAGGGGGGGGGGCAGAGAGGGAGCCCCCGCCGCCTGCTACTTTTCCCTGCCCTTAGCAGGGGGGGAGGCGGCTTTACAAATGGGAATGCTTCTTAAGTAATAAAGGGCGTCAAACTACTTGTAGAGGAGGAGAGGAATAATCACAGAGCTGCCGCGGAGAGTTCTTTATCTCCTGCTCCCCTTTTCTACGCTCTGCCAAACCTTGCAGTGTGGCTGGAAGTCTTTCTTTTACCTCAGCAGGTCCTGGGCTGGAAAGTCTTCTCCCCAAAGGGAGAGTCAGACAGGGCCTGCAATTCATGTGCCCCTCTCTGGTATGTCCCCCCCACAGTCACGGCATGTGCCCCAAATTTTGAAGCAATATGAGCTGGAGGGTCCCGATGTAAGGACCCCGTGCACTGTGTGTCTCTACTGCTGGGGCAGGAACAGGAAGTCGAGGGGGGGAACTTTTTTAATGATCTCAAGGGAATGGGACCACAGTACCAAGAAAACCATTTGGGAAACATTTTGCCGTAATGGTTTAAAAAACCTGCCCCGTGTCCCCCAAGGTCCCCCTGCTCAAGAAGGGCATGTGCAGGGCCCCCCAAAGTTTGCCAATGAACCCCCAATGATTCTGTGAGTGATTGGGGGAGAAGGTACGTGATCAGATGAGACAAAAAATTGAAACCCCCGGCATTAACTCAACCGCCAGTTTGGGGGAAGGAAAATGTGCATGACCCAAAGAACACGTCCCACTGTCAGGCATGGGGATGGAAACATTAGTTTTTGGGGGGTTTTTTCTGCAAAAGGGGACAGGCGACTTCACCCCATCAATGTGAGAATGGTGGAGCCTGTACCATAAAGTCCCCCGAGCGACAACCTCCTTCCCCCCCCGGGGTTTAAAATTTGGTGGCCCCGGGTCTTCCAGCAAGACAATGACCCAAAAAACCTATGGCAAAAAAGGGCAGCCCCCAAAAAGAACACATTAGGGGTTTTTGGGGTGGCCCAGCCAGTTCCAGACCTTAATCCTCCCCAAAACTTATGGGGGGAGTTGAAGCTCCAAGTTGCCAAAAAGATTAGCCCCCAAAATCTTAATGATTTAGAGATGATTGCAAAGAGGATGGAGCAAAATTCTCCTGCATGTGCGCAAACCCCATCATCAATACAAAAAACGTCTGACTGTGTTGCTGCCAAAAGGGGTTTTTACCACCAAAGTATTACTTTTTTTGCCAGGGGGGATCAACTACTTTTTTTCTCTTAGTAAAATGCAAATTTACATTTTATAATTTTTTACAATGTGTTTTTCATGGGTTTTTCCATCTTTTCTATACTGGTTTTCTATTTTGATATTCTACTCTCAATTTAAAAAAATGACCTCCCTTAAAATTATAGACTTTCATGTCTTTGTCAGTGGGAAACTTACACAATCAGCGAGGGGTCAATAAATCATTTCCTTCACTGTATATACATATACCTACCGTGAGTGTGTTTTTAAAAAAAACTACCGTTGCTATTATATACCTGAGTCTCTCTCTCTCTTTCTCCCTCCCCTTTGTGAGTGTGTGTGTATATATAATATATATTCCAAAAAAAAATCCAAGCAAACCCCCCAGTTTCAAAAGAAAAAAAAAAACTTTTATTACCCATGGGCAGCAAAAGTTTTTCACCCCCCCCAATGGGGGGCTTTCTCAAGCAATTGATACATGCAAAGTGGGGTAATATACCCAAAACGTGATTACAATTTTATGTCAATAAAAAAAATATTCAAACTATACATTCTAATACAAAAAATTTAATTACTTTTTGTTTTTTAAAAGTACAAAAAAAAAGGGAAAAATTTGTTAAAAAATTGAAAAGGGAACAAAATGCATATCTCTCAGTACATAAAAATGTGTTTAATAAAATTTTGAATTAAAAATACAGCCCGGTTTTATCAAACTTTAAATAAATTTCCCCAAAAGAAAGAAAAAACCCCTCACCCCCACAAAAAACATTTAAAAAACCCACGGCGTCCTTGGTGTATCTGTGCATCCTGGGACATATAGCGATCATTGACTGCCCAATCCTCCTAAAAATAGAAACAGCCCCTCGCGCCAAGCGTGAAAAACCCCCACGGGGGCCGTTTTAAATAAGACTGCCCTTTTCCCAAAGATGGAAAAATTCAGAAATGAAAAGGGGCTTTCTGCGCATGCGTTATTTTTATATATCGCAGGACCAATTCAACTAGAACAAATGTAATACAGGCGCAGCGAACCAAACAGGTATGGCTCATATTAAAGGTCTCAAGCAAATGTGAAGCGGGCGCATGTACCTCCACTGCAATCTAAGCTCACCAAAAGGGGGGGCAAAAAACCAGGGAAAAGAGGGCAGCAACCCTAGTTAGGCAAATAGCCCTAAACCCCCATTTTGGGCAACCAAACCACCCCAATCAGGAAAGGTTAGATATCCCAGGGAAGCACCCCCTACACCGAGCTGTTAATTAAGGAGGGGCGCAGAGCCAAAAGGGCGCGCTACCCACCCCTCACTAAAAAACCATATTGCAAATTAACGCCCAATAATTACATACAAAAAAAAAAAATTTAAAATTTTAATCTAAAAATAGAAATATAAAAGAAGAATTGAGCAGAAAAAATCTTTCCAAACTTTAATAATAAAAAAATAAAAACATATATTTTTCACAGTGTGTGGTTCTTCCAGAATAATTCAAATTCATTAAAATTTCTCTTTTTTTCTGAAAGAAATGAGGAGAAAGAGAAAAATTTAAAATTTTCTTTTTTTTATTTTCTTTTTAAAAGTTATATTTTTTGCTTATTTTTAAACTACATCAGTTAAAGAAGAAACGAACTAGACAATGTTAATGGCAAACCTCATATCCTACATGCCTGGTAGAATCTTAAATTCCACATTTAATCCATCCGGTTTTTTGAGCTTAAGAAAAAAAACCCCAAAAAATCCCTTTTTCAAAGCCATAAATTTTATCCACCCCCTGCTTACAGGGGTGGTCAATAAGCATAAATTTCAAATCCTTTTCCGTGTGTCCTAATTCAACAAAATGTTTTGGAACAGGCAGATCCAATCTCTTCTTTCTAATTGTGTATCTGTGTTGATTAATTCTTGTTTTTGCATCACATTTTTGT
>JAODAL010071104.1:0-15657 GCA_025379985.1 Phyllomedusa bahiana
TTCCCCCCATATACCTCCTTCCCGCAGAATCTCTCCCTCAATTCCCTCCCCTCCCCAGATCTCTCCCTCATATACCTCCTCTCCCTGCAGTATCTCTCCCTCATATACCTCCTCTCCCTGCAGTATCTCTCCCTCATATACCTCCTCTCCCTGTATATACCTCATATACCTCCTCTCCCTGCAGTATCTCTCTCTATAACCTCCCTCCCGCAAACTCCTCCAAAACCTCCTGTCCCTGAGTATCCCCCCCAATACCTCCTGTCCCTGCAGTATCTCTCCCTCATATACCTCCTCTCCCTGCAGTATCTCTCCCTCATATACCTCCTCTCCCTGCAGTATCTCTCCCTCATATACCTCCTCTCCCTGCAGTATCTCTCCCTCATATACCTCCTCTCCCTGCAGTATCTCTCCCTCATATACCTCCTCTCCCTGCAGTATCTCTCCCTCACACTTTGGTCTCCCATGTGCAGACATAGCACGTGGCTGAGCGGCACACTGAGCTGGTTATAAATCTTTGGACTTGGACTGCTTGATGGTGGCCCCGGTGTCGCGCTGCTGCTGGACGATGGTCTGGCCTCCTTTCCCGATGATGGAGCCGGCAGCGTAGCTCGGTATCAGGACTTTCAGGAAGAGCTCGCAGTCGTCAGCTGAAAACACAAAACAAGTCTGCTCGTCACCTCCGAATATAGGAAACAAGCATCAGACTATGGAAGCAGATCATGAAGGGTAGACGCAGCTGCCTAGAAATGTCATCCCCTTTAAAAGGTCCTTGAAGAAAATCAACTCTGTTGTGTGGTATGGAGGATCTGCTGTGTGGTATGGAGGATCTGCTGCGTGGTATGGAGGATCTGCTGTGTGGTATGGAGGATCTGCTGTGTGGTATAGAGGATCTGGTGTGTGGTGTAATATAGAGGATCTGCTGTGTGGTTTAGAGGATCTGTTGTGTGGTGTACTATAGAGGATCTACTGTGTGGTATGGAGGATCTGCTGTGTGGTATGGAGGATCTGCTGTGTGGTATGGAGGATCTGCTGTGTGGTATGGAGGATCTGCTGTGTGATATGGAGGATCTGCTGTGTGATATGGAGGTTCTGCTGTGTGATATGGAGGATCTGCTGTGTGGTATGGAGGTTCTGCTGTGTGGTATGGAGGATCTGCTGTGTGGTATGGAGGATCTGCTGTGTGGTGTGGAGGGTCTGCTGTGTGGTGTGGAGGATCTTCTGTGTGGTGTGATATTGAGGATCTTCTGTGTGGTATTGAGGATCTGCTGTGTGGTATGGAGGATCTGCTGTGTGGTATGGAGGATCTGCTGTGTGGTATAGATGATCTGTTGTGTGGTGTAATATAGAGGATCTACTGTGTGGTATAGAGGATCTGCTGTGTGGTATAGAGTATCTGCTGTGTGGTATGGAGGATCTGCTGTGTGGTAAGGAGGATCTGCTGTGTGGTATGGAGGATCTGCTGTATGGTATGGAGGATCTGCTGTGTGGTGTAATATAGAGGATCTGTCAGGAGGAGACAGTAGATGGGAAGGGGCTCTGTTGTAGAGAAGGAGGAGACAGTAGATGGGAAGGGGCTCTGTTGTAGATAAGAGGAGACAGTAGATGGGAAGGGGCTCTGTTGTAGATAAGAGGAGACAGTAGATGGGAAGGGGCTCTGTTGTAGAGAAGGAGGAGACAGTAGATGGGAAGGGGCTCTGTTGTAGATGAGGAGGAGACAGTAGATGGGAAGGGGCTCTGTTGTAGAGAAGGGGAGGACAAATAGATGGAAGGGGCTCTGTTGAAGATAAGGAGGGGACAGTAGATTGGGGAAAGGGGGTCTGTTGTAGATGAAGGGGGAGACATAGATGGGAAGGGGCTCTGTTGTAGATGAGGAGGAGACAGTAGATGGGAAGGGGCTCTGTTGTAGATGAGGAGGAGACAGTAGATGGGAAGGGGCTCTGTTGTAGAGATGGAGGAGACAGTAGATGGGAAGGGGCTCTGTTGTAGATGAGGAGGAGACAGTAGATGGGAAGGGGCTCTGTTGTAGATGAGGAGGAGACAGTAGATGGGAAGGGGCTCTGTTGTAGAGAAGGAGGAGACAGTAGATGGGAAGGGGCTCTGTAGAGATGAAGGAGACAGTAGATGGGAAGGGGCTCCCGTTGTAGATAAGGATGAGACAGTAGATGGGGAAGGGGCTTCTGTTTGTAGAGTAGGAGGAGACAGTAGATGGGAAGGGGCTCTGTTGTAGATAAGAGGAGACAGTAGATGGGAAGGGGCTCTGTTGTAGAGAAGGAGGAGACAGTAGATGGGAAGGGACTCTGTTGTAGATTTGAGGAGACAGCAGATAGGGGAAAGGGGGTCTGTTGTGATAGAGAAGGAGACAGTAGATGGGAAGGGGCTCTGTTGTAGAGATGGAGGAGACAGTAGATGGGAAGGGGCTCTGTTGTAGATGAGGAGGAGACAGTAGATGGGAAGGGGATCTGTTGTAGAGATGGAGGAGACAGTAGATGGAAGGCTCGTTGTAAATGAGAGAGACAGTAGATGGGAAGGGCTCTGTTTTAGTTAGGGGGAGCCAGTAGATGGGAGGGGCTCTGTTGTAGATAAGAGGAGACAGTAGATGGGAAGAGGCTCTGTTGGAGAGAAGGAGGAGACAGTAGATGGGAAGAGGCTCTGTTGTGGATAAGGAGGAGACAGTAGATGGGAAGGGGCTCTGTTGTAGATGAGGAGGAGACAGTAGATGGGAAGGGGCTCTGTTGTAAGATGGGGGGAGACAGTAGAAGGGAAGGGCTCTGTTGTAGAGTGGAGGAGACAGTAATTTGGGGAAGGGGCTCTGTTGTAGATGAAGAGGAACAGGGAGATGGGAAAAGGGGGTCTGTTGTAGAGAGGAGGAACAGTAGATGGAAGGGGCTCTGTTGTAGAGAAGGAGGAGACAGTAGATGGAAGGGGCTCTGTTGTAGAGATGGAGGAGACATTAATGGGGAAAGGGGGTCTGTTGTAGAATGGAGGAGGAGACAGTAGATGGGAAGGGGCTCTGTTGTATAGAAGGAGGAGACAGTAGATGGGAAGGGGCTCTGTTGTAGATAATGAGGAGACAGTAGATGGAAGGGGCTCTGTTGTAGATGAGGAGACAGTAGATGGGAAGGGGCTCTGTTGTAGATAAGAGGAGACAGTAGATGGGAAGGGGCTCTGTTGTAGAGATGGAGGAGACAGTAGATGGGAAGGGGCTCTGTTGTAGAGATGGAGGAGACAGTAGATGGGAAGGGGCTCTGTTGTAGATAAGGAGGAGACAGTAGATGGGAAGGGGCTCTGTTGTAGATAAGGAGGAGACAGTAGATGGGAAGGGGCTCTGTTGTAGAGATGGAGGAGACAGTAGATGGGAAGGGGCTCTGTTGTAGAGAAGGAGGAGACAGTAGATGGGAAGGGGCTCTGTTGTAGATAAGGAGACAGTAGATGGGAAGGGGCTCTGTTGTAGATGAGGAGGAGACAGTAGATGGGAAGGGGCTCTGTTGTAGATGAGGAGGAGACAGTAGATGGGAAGGGGCTCTGTTGTAGAGAAGGAGGAGACAGTAGATGGGAAGGGGCTCTGTTGTAGAGAAGGAGGAGACAGTAGATGGGAAGGGGCTCTGTTGTAGAGAAGGAGGAGACAGTAGATGGGAAGGGGCTCTGTTGTAGAGAAGGAGGAGACAGTAGATGGGAAGGGGCTCTGTTGTAGATGAGGAGGAGACAGTAGATGGGAAGGGGCTCTGTTGTAGATGAGGAGGAGACAGTAGATGGGAAGGGGCTCTGTTGTAGATGAGGAGGAGACAGTAGATGGGAAGGGGCTCTGTTGTAGATAAGGAGACAGTAGATGGGAAGGGGCTCTGTTGTAGATAAGGAGGAGACAGTAGATGGGAAGGGGCTCTGTTGTAGAGATGGAGGAGACAGTAGATGGGAAGGGGCTCTGTTGTAGAGATGGAGGAGACAGTAGATGGGAAGGGGCTCTGTTGTAGATAAGGAGACAGTAGATGGGAAGGGGCTCTGTTGTAGATGAGGAGGAGACAGTAAATGGGAAGGGTCTCTGTTGTAGATGAGGAGGAGACAGTAGATGGGAAGGGGCTCTGTTATAGATGAGGAGGAGACAGTAGATGGGAAGGGGCTCTGTTGTAGATAAGGAGGAGAATAGATGGGAAGGGGCTCTTTTGTAGATAAGGAGGAGACAGTAGATGGAAGGGGCTCTGTTGTTGATGAGGAGACAGTAGATGGGAAGGGGCTCTGTTGTAGATCAGGCGGAGACAGTAGATGGGAAGGGGCTGTGTTGTAGATCTGGAGCCAGTAGATGGGAAGGGGCTCTGTTGTAGATGAGGAGGAGACAGTAGATGGGAAGGGGCTCTGTTGTAGATAAGAGGAGACAGTAGATGGGAAGGGGCTCTGTTGTAGATGAGGAGGAGACAGTAGATGGGAAGGGGCTCTGTTGTAGATGAGGAGGAGACAGTAGATGGGAAGGGGCTCTGTTGTAGATAAGAGGACACAGTAGAAAGGGAAAGGGGGCCTGTTGTAGATAAAGGGGGAGACAGTAGATGGGAAGGGGCTTTTGTTGTAGATGAGGGGACAGTAGATGGAAGGGGCTATTTTTGTAGAAGAGGAGGAGACAGTAGATGGGAAGGGCTCTGATGGAGAGAAGGAGGAGACAGTAAATGAGAAGGGGCTCTGTTGTAGATAAGGAGACATAAGATGGGAAGGGGATATTTTGTATATGAGGAGGAACAGTAGATGGGGAAGGGGTCTGTTGTAGAGATGGAGGAGACAGTAGATGGGAAGGGGCTCTGTTGTAGATGAGGAGGAGACAGTAGATGGGAAGGGGCTCTGTTGTAGATGAGGAGGAGACAGTAGAGGGGAAGGGGCTCTGTTGTAGATAAGAGGAGACAGTAGATGGGAAGGGGCTCTGTTATAGTTGAGGAGGAGACCGTAGATGGGAAGGGGCTCAGGAGGAGACAGTAGATGGGAAGGGGCTCTGTTGTAGATAAGGAGACAGTAGATGGAAGGGGATCTGTTGTAGATAAGGAGACAGTAGATGGGAAGAGGCCCCTGTTTAGATGAGAGGAGGATGACCAGTAGATGGGAAGGGGGGCTCTTGTGTAGATAGGAGGAGACAGTAAATGAGAAGGGGCCTCTTTGTAGATAAAGGAGGAAAAGTAGATGGGAAGGGGCTCTGTTGTAGATGAGGAGGAGACAGTAGATGGGAAGGGGCTCTGTTGTAGATAAGGAGGAGACAGTAGATGGGAAGGGGCTCTGTTATAGTTGAGGAGGAGACAGTAGATGGGAAGGGGCTCTGTTATAGTTGAGGAGGAGACAGTAGATGGGAAGGGGCTCTGTTGTAGATAAGGAGACAGTAGATGGGAAGGGGCTCTGTTGTAGATAAGGAGACAGTAGATGGGAAGGGGCTCTGTTGTAGATAAGGAGACAGTAGATGGGAAGGGGCTCTGTTGTAGATGAGGAGGAGACAGTAGATGGAATGGGCTCTGTTGTAGATAAGGAGGAGACAGTAGATGGGAAGGGGCTCTGTTGTAGATAAGGAGGAGACAAATAGATGGGGAAAGGGGGTCTGTTGTAGATAAGGAGGAGACAGTAGATGGAAAGGGACAGGAGGAGACAGTAGATGGGAAGGGGCTGTGTTTATATTTTGGGGGAGGGAACAGTAAAATGGAAGGGGCTTCTGTTTAATAGTAGAGGAAGGAACAGTAGATGGGAAGGGGCTCTGTTGTAGATAAGGAGACAGTAGAAGGAAAGGGCTCTGTTGTAGATAAGGAGACAGTAGATGGGAAGTGGCTCTGTTGTAGATGAGGAGGAGACAGTAGATGGGAAGGGGCTCTGTTGTAGAATGAGGAGGAGACAGTAGATGGAAGTGGCTCTGTTTTAGATAAAGGAACAGTAGATGGGAAGGGGCTCTGTTGTAGATGAGGAGGAGACAGTAGATGGGAAGGGGCTCTGTTGTAGAAGAGGAGGAGACAGTAGATGGGAAGGGGCTCTGTTGTAAGAGATAGGGAGAACAAAGTAAATGGAAGGGGCTCTGTTGTAGATGAGTAGGAGGCAGTTGATGGGAAGGGGCTCTGTTGTAGATGAGGAGGAGACAGTAGATGGGGAAGGGGGTCTGTTGTAGATGAGGAGGGAGACAGTAGATTTGGGGAAGGGGCTCTGTTGTAGATGAGGGGCAGTAGATGGGGAAGGGGCCTGTGTAGATGAGGAGGAACAGTAAAGATGGGAAGGGGCTCTGTTGTAGATGAGGAGGAGACAGTAGAAGGGAAGGGGCACTGTTGTAGATAAGAGGAGACATTAGATGGGAAGGGCTCTGTTGTAGACAGGAGGAGACAGTAGATGGGAAGGGGGCTCTGTTGGTAGAAGGAGGAGACAGTAGATGGGAAAGGGCTCCTGTTGTAGAGAAGGAGATAGAAGAGATGGGAAGGGGCTCTGTTAGAGAAGAAGGGAGACAGTAGATGGGAAGGGGCTCTGTTGTAGATTTAAGGAGAAAAGTAGATGGAAGGGGCTCTGTTGTAGAGAAGGGGAGACAGAGATGGGGAAAGGGGGACTTTTTGTAAGAAAGATTTGGAAGAACAGTAGATGGGATGGGGCTCTGTTGTAGAGTAGGAGGAGACAGTAGATGTGAAGGGGCTCTGTTGTAGATAAGGAGACAGTAGATGGGAAGGGGCTCTGTTGTAGAGAAGGAGGAGACAGTAGATGGGAAGGGGCTCTGTTGTAGATGAGGAGGAGACAGTAGATGGGAAGGGGCTCTGTTGTAGATAAGGAGGAGACAGTAGATGGGAAGGGGCTCTGTGATAGATGAGGAGGACACAGTAGATGGGAAGGGGCTCTGTTATAGTTGAGGAGGAGGGGGAAAAGTAGATGGGAAGGGGCTCTGTTGTAGATAAGGAGACAGTAGATGGGAAGGGGCTCTGTTGTAGATAAGGAGGAGACAGTAGATGGGAAGGGGCTCTGTTGTAGATAAGAGGAGACAGTAGATGGGAAGGGGCTCTGTTGTAGATGAGGAGGAGACAGTAGATGGGAAGTGGGTCTTGTTGTAGATATGAGGAGACAGTAATTGGGGGAAAGGGGGTCTGTTATAGTGTGAGAGGAGACAGTAGATGGGAAGGGGCTCTGTTATAGTTGAGGAGGAGACAGTAGATGGGAAGGGGCTCTGTTGTAGATAAGGAGGAGACAGTAGATGGGAAGGCTCTGGTGTAATAAGGAAAACAGTAAAATGGGAAAAAGGGGGTCTGTTGTAGATGAGGGGAGGGACAGTAGATGGGAAGGGGGTCTTTGTAGAAAGAGGAGGGACAGTAGATAGAAGGGGCTCTGTTGTAGATAAGGGGACAGAAGATTTGGGAAGGGCTCTGTTGTAGATGAGGAAAGGGGACAGTAGAAGGGAAGGGGCTCTGTTGTAGAGCAGGAGGAGACCGTAGATGGGAAGGGGCTCTGTTGTAGAGAAGGAGGAGCACAGTAGAAGGAAGGGGCTCTGTTGTAGGATAGTAGGAGGCAGTAGATGGGAAGGGGCTCTGTTGTAGATGAGGAGGAGACAGTAGATGGGCGGGGCTCTGTTGTAGATGAGGAGGAGACAGTAGATGGGAAGGGGCTCTGTTGTAGATGAGGAGGCAGTAGATGGGAAGGGGCTCTGTTGTAGATGAGGAGGAGACAGTAGATGGGAAGGGGCTCTGTTGTAGATGAGGAGGAGACAGTAGATGGGAAGGGGCTCTGTTGTAGATAAGGAGGAGACAGTAGATGGGAAGGGGCTCTGTTGTAGATAAGGAGGAGACAGTAGATGGGAAGGGGCTCTGTTGTAGAAGGAGGAGACAGTAGATGGGAAGGGGCTCTGTTGTAGTTAAGGAGGAGACAGTAGATGGGAAGGGGCTCTGTTGTAGAGAAGGAGGAGACAGTAGATGGGAAAGGGGGTTGTTTTTTGATGAGGAGGGGGGACCCGTTGGGTGGGAAGGGGCTCGGGGTTTTTGGGTGGGAGGAGACAGTAGATTGGGGGAAAGGGGTCTGTTGTAGAGAGGGAAAGGGGAAAAGTAGATGGGAAGGGGCTCTGTTGTAGAGTTGGGGGAGACAGTAGATGGGAAGGGGTTCTGTTGTAGAGATGGAGGGACCCGTAAAATGGGAAGGGGCTTTTGGAGTAAAGGGGGACAGTAGATGGGAAGGGGCTCTGTTGGAGATAAGGGGGGAGACAAATAGATGGGAAAGGGGGTCTGTTGTAGAGGGGAGGGGACAGTAGATGGGAAAGGGGCTCTGTTGTAGGAAAGGGGGAGACAGTAGATGGGGAAGGGGGGTCTGTTGTAGAGAGGAGGGGGCAGTAGATGGGAAAGGGGCTCTGTTGGAGAAGGAGGGACAGTAGATGGGAAAGGGGGTTTGTTGTAGATAAAGGGGGGGACAGTTGAGGGAAAGGGGGTTGTTGGGGATTGGGGGAGACAGTTGGGTGGGAAGGGGCTTGTTTTTGAGTTTGGGGGAGACAGTAGGGTGGGAAGGGGCTTGTTGGGAGATAAAGGAAGGGGCCCCTAGATGGGAAGGGGATTTGTTGTAGAGGGGGAAAGGGAAAGTAGTGGGGGAAAGGGGGTCTGTTTTTAGGAGGAAAGGGGGAACAGTAGATGGGAAGGGGCCCCTGTTGTAGATGAGGTGGAGACAGTAGATGGGAAGGGGCTTTTTGTAGATAAAGGGGGGGAAAAGTTGTTGGGAAGGGGCTCTGTTTTATATAAGGGGGGAGAAAGTAGATGGGAAGGGGCTCTGTTTAGTTAGGGGGAGACAGGAGATGGGAAGGGGCCCTGTTGTAGATGAGGGGAGCGTAGTTTGGGGAAAGGGGCTCTGTTTAGATAAAGGAGACAGTAGATGGGAAGGGGGTCCCGTTGTAGAAAGGGGGGAGACAGTAGATGGGAAGGGGCTTGTTGTAGAGAGGAGGAGGGCAGTAGATGGGAAGGGGCTCTGTTTTTAAAATGGGGGAGACAGTAGTTTGGGAAGGGGGGGTTGTTGTAGAGAAGGAAAGGAAACAGTAGTTGGGAAGGGGCTCTGGTTTTTAAGAAGGGGGCAGTTGATGGGAAGGGGGTCTGTTTTTTTTGATGAGGAGGGGCATTTGATGGGAAGGGGCCTTTTGTTGTAGAAAGGAGGAGCAGTAGATGGGAAAGGGGGTCTGTTGTAGTAAGGAGACAGTTTGATGGGAAGGGGCTCTGTTGTAAGAAGGGGGAGAACAGTAGATGGGAAAGGGGGTTGTTGTAGAAAAGGGCAGTAGATGGGGAAAGGGGGTTGTTGTAGAAAGGAGGAGACGTAGTGGGGAAAGGGGGTTGTTGTTTAAAGGGGAGGCGTAGAGGGAAGGGGCCCCTGTTGAAGGGGTGGAGGGGCCCCCCCTTGGGGAAAGGGGCCCCCCGTTTAAAGGGGGTGACGGTGAAAGGGGAAAGGGGACCCCTTGGGGGGATTTTTGGGGGGGGTATTTCTTGAGGGGGCCCCCCCCCCCCCCTGCTTGAGGCGGGGCCCCCCCGCTCACCCGGGGGCCCCCCCCCACTGACGGCGGGCCCAACCTTTCTCGACGGCCCGGGCCCCCCCGCTTTTGGGGGCGGCCCCCCTGCCTTTACGGCGGGCCCCCTGCACTGGAGGGGGCCCCCCCGGGGTCTGAAGGCGGCCCCCCTGCCTGGGCGGCGGGCCCCCCCCCGAGTTTAAGGCGGCCCCCTGCTCGCGGGCCCCCCCCCCGGGGCTTTACGGCGGCCCCCTGCCCCTGACCCGGCCCCCCGGGCCCCCTGCTCTGACGGCGGCTCCCCTGCTCTGACGGCGGCCCTCCTGCTTTTGGCGGCGGCCCCCCCCCCCGATGGTTTGGGCGGCGGCCCCCTGCTCTGACGGGGCCCTCCTGCCTTTACGGCGCCCCCCCCCCCCGGCTCTGATGGCGGCCCCCCTGCACTGGCGGCGGCCCCCCCTGGGGCCCCCCCCGACCGGGCCGAGGGGCCCCACCCTGGGGGGAACCCCAGTCCCGGGGGCCCTCCTGCCTGACGGCGGGCCTCCTGCCTGACGGGGGGGACCCCCCCGCTCTGCGGCCCCCCCCCCCCCCCTCGGGCGGGGGCCCCCCTGCAGTGACGGCGGCCCCCCTGCCCCTGTCGGCGGCCCCCTTACGGGGACTTGCCGGGGGGCCCCCCGGCCCCTGACGGCGGCAGCCTTTCACTGAAGGCGGCCCCCCCCGCTTGCGGCGGGCCCCCCCCCGGGGTTTGACGGCGGCCCCCCGGCCCGCGGCGGGGCCCCCCGGGGTCGGCGGCCCCCAGGTTGACGGCGGCCCCCTTTCAGTGGGCGGCGGCCCCCCTTCCTGGCCCCCGGGCCCCCCCCCGGGCCCCCCCCCTCACTGAAGGCGGGCCCCCCCCGCAATGCGGCGGCCCCCCCCCGCTTGACGGCGGCCCCCCCCGCACTAGGCGGCCCCCCCCGGGCCTGACGGCGGGGCCCCCCTGCCTGACGGGGGGCCCCCCGCCCCTGACGGGGCCCCCTGCCTGACGGCGGGGCCCCTTTCTCTGAAGGCGGACCCCGGGGCCCTGACGGCGGCCCCCTGATTTACGGCGGGGGGCCCCCGCCTTTACGGCGGCCCTCCCTTGGGCCCCCCCCCGGGGGAAAGGCGGCCCCCGGGTCTGACGGCGGCCCCCCCTGCTCTGACGGCGGCCCCCCTGCTCTGACGGCGGCCCTCCTGCACTGACGGCGGCCCCCCTGGGGGAGTGAAAGGGGGGGCCCCCCTTTCAGTGCGGCCGGGGCCCCCCCCCTTCCGGGGCCCCCATTTTTACGGCGGGCCCCCCCTGCCTTTTGGCGGCCCCCCCCCCCCCCCGGGGGCTGACGGCGGCCCCCCTGCACTGACGGCGGCCCCCCTGCTCTGACGGGGGGCCCCCCTGCACTGCGGGGGCCCCCCCGGTCGCCCCCCCCCCCCCTTGAGGGGGGCCCCCGCTCGACGGGGGCCCCCTGCCGGGCGGGGGGCCCCCCCCCCTGAGGGGCCCCCCCCTGCACGGGGGCGGCCCCCGCACTGATGGCGGCCCTCCTGCATGGGGGGCCCTACTGTTTGTTTAGGACAACGCCTCCCACAGGCGCTTGCAGAACTGGGGAGCCCCGGCCGCCGCGATGCTCTGCTGATATCTGAGCTGTGATGTTCTTCAGGATTTTGTTTTATAGACCCCTCCTGTTTGGAAGCAGGTCTGTCTCTCCCAGGCTTAGCCTCAGGCAGCAGGTGCACAGACATTTGGCCGCCTAGTCCTGACCTGTGCAGGAGACGTCCCTCATCTACATGTCCCGCTATGGAGATCGGGTGATTGACGGGAGACTCTGAAACCTGAAGACAGGTCCCTGAGAAGTCACCTGGGGCAAGGGGAGCGTACTGAAATCCCCGGAGCTCCCAGTGCAGAGGCCATGACCGAGCTTGGGGGATCTCAATAAATGGAGCCACAACCCCGACGGGGCAGCTTTACCGGGGTCCTGTATGAACACCTGAATAGGATCATTTATGGCCGGAGACTGGGACATCCCAGCAGACATGTCCGAGGGCTCTGGAGTGAAGGCCTCAGAACCCCAACAACAGCAAGACCTCCTCAAGGACGTCTCCAGGTTACCCGAATTAGGGAGTAGGACTGTGCACACGTCCACCACACCCACCCTTGTCTGGCTGCTGCCCTTTGACGCCTTCCCCTTGGGACCCCCTTTTAGGTTGGGGGGGGGACTTTAAGTTTTTTTGGTGGCCATCTCCCTGTTGGGGCTTTCTTACTCCTGCTTCCCCTTACGGGCAGGACAGTATATGTTGGTGATATTTGTGGAAAGCCAAGTCCAGTGCATGAATCCCCTCAGAGATATAGGACCCTGAGGGCCACGTGCTCCGTCACCTTCAGAAAGCCCAATCTGAATCTAAGGAGATCTGCTTACTACTGTTTGCTCAACCCAGAGAAGATTCAGAGCCACCCACTGCATGATGGGTATTGCAGGAAATGGCGTCATTTCTAAGGAGCCCAAACATCAGCCCCCGGCAAGTGACACGAGGGACCCTCACATCCTCCATCACATTTAAGGACCGAACATGATGGAGGCGACTGAGGACACACAAGCCGTGAACCTTGCAGGGAATGGAGGGTTAATAATGGGGGAGACTACAGAACCTGACAAAACCTCACACTGCAGAAAGGGGGTTAATGAATGAGGGACACAGAGACCTGACAAACCTCACACTGGGGGGGGAATGGAGGGTTAATGAATGGAGGAGACTACAGAGACCTGAAAGCCCCACACTGCAGGGAATGGAGGGTTAATGAATGGAGGAGACTACAGAGACCTGACAGCCTCACACTGCAGACAATGGAGGGTTAATGAATGGAGGAGACTACAGAGACCTGACAACCTCACACTGCAGGGAATGGAGGGTTAATGAATGGAGGAGACTACAGAGACCTGACAGCCTCACATTACAGGGAATGGAGGGTTAATGAATGTAGAGACCTACAAGAGACCTGACAGCCTCACACTGCAGACAATGGAGGGTTAATGAATGGAGGAGACTACAGAGACCTGACATCCTCACACTGCAGTCAATGGTTGGTTAATGAATGGAGGAGACTACAGAGACCTGAAAGCCCCACACTGCAGGGAATGGAGGGGTAATGAATGGAGGAGACTACAGAGACCTGAAAGCCCCACACTACAAGGGCAATGAGTGGGTTAATGACAATGGAGGATACTACAGAGACCTGACCAACCTCACACTGCGACAATGAGGGTAAATGGACTGTGAGGAGACTACATAACCATGACGAGCCACGACAACTGCAGACAATGGAGGGTTAATGAATGGAGGAGACTACAGAGACCTGACAGCCTCACCCTGCAGGGAATGGAGGGTTAATGAATGGAGGAGACTACAGAGACCTGACAACCTCACACTGCAGGGAATGGAGGGTTAATGAATGGAGGAGACTACAGAGTCCTGACAGCCTCACACTGCAGGGAATGGAGGGTTAATGAATGGAGGAGCCTACAGAGAGCGCCTGACAACTCACCTCAGACAAAGGAGGGTTAATGATGGCGTAGAATACAGAACCTGAAAAGCCAACACTGCAGGGAATGGAGGGTTAATGAATGGAGGAGACTACAGAGACCTGACAGCCTCACACTGCAGACAATGGAGGGTTAATGAATGGAGGAGACTACAGAGACCTGACAGCCTCACACTGCAGGGAATGGAGGGTTAATGAATGGAGGAGACTACAGAGACCTGACAGCCACACACTGCAGACAATGGAGGGTTAATGAATGGAGGAGACTACAGAGACCTGACAGCCCCACACTGCAGGGAATGGAGGGTTAAGCTGTGGTCCTCCCCTGATGCTGGGGTCCTCCCCTGACCCTGATGCTGGGGTCCTCCCCTGATGCTGGGATCCTCCTCTGACCCTGGGGTCCTCCCCTGACCCTGATGCTGGGGTCCTCCCCTGACCCTGATGCTGGGGTCCACCGCTGACCCTGAAGCTGTGGTCGCCCAGACCCTGAATGCTGGGTCTGCCCACTGACCCTGAAGCTGGGGTCGCCCCCTGACCCTGATGCTGGGGTCCTCCCCTGACCCTGAGGTCGCCCCCTGACCCTGAAGCTGTGGTCGCCCCTGACCCTGAAGCTGGGGTCGCCCCCTGACCCTGAAGCTGTGGTCGCCCCCCCTGACCCCTGATGCTGGGTCCACGCCCTGATCTGGGGTCCTCCCCGTGAAGCGGGGGTTCCTCCACTGACACTGCTGCTGGGGTCCCTCACCCTGCTGCTGGGGTCCACCTCTGACCCTGATGCTGGGGTCCTCCCCTGATGCTGGGGTCCTCCACTGACCCTGATGCTGGGGTCCTCCCCTGATGCTGGGGTCCTCCCCTGAACCCCCCCTGGATGCGGGGGCCTCCCCAGATGCTGGGGTCCTCCGCTGACCCTGAGGTCGCCCCCTGACCCTGATGCTGGGGTCCTCCCCTGACCCTGATGCTGGGGTCCTCCCCTGACCCTGATGCTGTGGTCGCCCTTGGACCCTGATGCTGTGGTCGCCCCTGACCCTGATGCTGTGGTCGCCCCCTGACCCTGATGCTGTGGTCGCCCCCTGACCCTGCATGCTGGGTCCGCCCCTGACCTGATGCTGTGGTCGCCCTTGGACCTGATGCTGTGTGTCGCCCCTGACCCTGAGGCCTGTGGTCGCCCCCAGAACCTGATGGCTGTGTCGCCCCCAGACCCTGATGCTGGGGTCCACCCCTGACCCTGATGCGGTGGTCGCCCCTTGGGAAACCCTGATGCTGTGGTTCGCCCCTGACCCTGATGTCCTGAGGTCCTCCCTGACCCTGAAGCAGTGTCCTCCCCCTGACCCTGATGCTGGGGTCCTCCCCTGACCCTGAAGCTGGGGTCCTCCCCTGACCCTGATGCTGTGGTCGCCCCTGTCCCCTGAAGCTGGGGGGTCCACCCCCTGACCCAGATCTGTGGGCCCTCCCCCTGACCCTGATGCTGTGGTCGCACTTGGACCCTGATTGCTGTGTCAGCTGCCCCTGACCCAGAGCTGAGGTCCTCCCCTGACCCTGATGCTGGGGTCCTCCCCTGACCCTGATGCTGGGGTCCTCCCCTGACCCTGATGCTGTGGTCGCCCACTGACCCTGATGCTGGGGGCCTCCCCTGACCCTGATGCTGGGGTCCTCCCCTGTCCCTGATGTTTGGGTCCCCCCTGACCTAAAGCTGGGGCCTCCCCTGACCCTGATGCTGGGTTCCTCCCTGGACCCTGATTGCGGGTGGTCGCCCGGGCCCTGAAGCTGTGGTCGCCCCTTGACCTGTTGCGGGGGGTCCTCCCCTGACGCTGATGCTGTGGTCGTCCGCTGACCCTGATGCTGGGGTCCTCCCCTGACCCTGATGCTGGGGTCCTCCCCTGACCCTGATGCTGGGGTCCTCCCCTGACCCTGAAGTTGTGGTCGCCCTTGGACCCTGATGCTGGGGTCCTCCCCTGACCCTGATGCTGTGGTCGCCCACTGACCCTGATGCTGTGGTCGCCCCTGTCCCCGAGGTCGCTCGACCCCTGGGCAGCCCTTGTGACCTCACCTGTCCTCCATCCTGCTCTCTGCACTCACCTGCTGTGTTGGACCTCTTGGTGCTGGACGCCTCGGTTGGGGTCTCCAGGGGTCTCTTCCTTGAGTCCGAGGCTTCCGTCTCCATCTGCGGGGTTTGCTGCTGCTGTGCGGGGGGGATAGGGGACGTTTTGGTGGAGAGATCCTCCAGCCATGGTGGCAGCGGTGACTGAGGAGCAGAGGAGCAGGCAGAGTGGGGGAGCGCGGGGTCTCACAGGCCCATCAATGGCGGCGGACCCCCGGTGTGTGTCCTCCTCTGTTACTGCTGGGGCTTCATTTCATATTCTCCCTCCCCCTCGGCTGAGGACAAAAAAATTCAGGGATGGACAAGAAAAAGGGAGGAAGGAAATGGGATGTGTGAGGGCTTCTACTGAGCAAAGGATGAGGGGGGAGGGGGCGCGCGGCGAGGGGGGTGCACGCTTTGGGGGATCTGATCAGATCCTGAGATGAGGGGATCAGTCCTGGACCAGGCATCAAATTAGCATCTGTATGGAAGGAGCTGACGTCAGGATGCTGAGCCGCGAATTGGTCCGGAGCGCCCCCTCCCCACCCACCCCCCGCCCCAGATAGGCGCCCGCTCCCTGGGCTTTCTTCTAAGGATGAG
>JAODAL010071105.1:0-15657 GCA_025379985.1 Phyllomedusa bahiana
GCAGTGTCAGATATACGCTGCACACTGCATTGGTCTGCATGGCTGTCGGCCTAGAAGGAAGCCTCTTCTAAAGATGGTGTACAAGAAAACAAAGTTTGCTGAAGAAAACCAAACTAAGGACATGGTTTACTGGAACTATGTCCTGTGTTTTGATGAGATCAAGATAAACTTATTTGGTTCAGATGGTGTCAAGCGTGTAAAGGTGACCAGCAATGAGGTGAGGAGTACACAGACGAGTTTGTCTTACCTGCAGTCAAGCATTGTGGTGGGAGTGTCTTGGGTTGGGGTTTCATGAGTGCTGCTGGCTGTGAGGAGCTACAGTTCATTGAGGGAACCATTAATGCCAACATGTACTGTGACATACTGAAGCAGAGCATGATGCCCTATCTTCAGAAACTGGGCTGTAATTCAGTATTCCAACACGATAATGACCTCAAACACACCTCCAAAATGTCCACTGCCTTGCTAAAGAAAATGAGGGCAAAGGTGCTGGGCTGACCAAGCATGTCTTCAGACCTAAACCCTATTAAGGCATCCTCAAATAAAAGGTGGAGGAGCACAAGGCCTCTAACATCCACCAGTTCTGTGATAGCATCATGGTGAAGTGGAGGAGGATTCCAGTGGCTGAAACCTGTGAAGCTCTAGTGAAGTCCATGCCCAAGAGAGTTAAGGCAGTGCAGGAGAATAATGGTAGCCACACAAAATATTGACACTTTTGGCACAATTTGTCTATTTTCACTTAGAGGTTGTACTTACTTTTGTTGCTGAGGTTTAGACATTGATGGCTGTGTGTTGAGTTATTTTGAGGAAACACACCAAGCTTACACATGCTCAGATGACATATTTGTGAGGCTTACGTCATTGTGGAATTGCTCTGCTATGCACCTGAAGTATGCCCTGCAAATACAGTAAAATCATAGCACTCATTTAGTGCTATGATTTTCCGGCGTATTCCCTGGAGAAAGTCAAGTTAATGGGAGTTGGGCCAGAGCGCTGTTGAAAATACAGCAGGTATATAGCGGTGTGCAGGGGGGAATGTGCCGCTATATGCTGTGTGACCCCGGCCATATACAAGCCGTACACTGACTACTTTACATTTTATCAAAGAGTCATATCTTCAGTTTGTCCCATGAAAATAATACAATATTTACAAAAATGTGAAAGGT
The DNA here is from genome assembly GCA_025379985.1 of Phyllomedusa bahiana. Classification (NCBI taxonomy): domain Eukaryota; kingdom Metazoa; phylum Chordata; class Amphibia; order Anura; family Hylidae; genus Phyllomedusa; species Phyllomedusa bahiana. The sequence goes on from JAODAL010071105.1 coordinate 1,167, forward strand.
GTACTCACTTTTGTGAGATATTGTATCTGGGTAAATGACTTGTTACCAGTTCCCAAGTGTTTGGCAACACTTGAACAGCAATAGAGAGTGTGCAGGATTTCCACTTTAAGTTGCTGCTTGTTAAGTATCAAATGATGTTATATGACAGCTTATAAGTGTATTCTATACCCTGGAGAATATATCACTTACTTGTAAACCTGAGTTTTGGTTTTCATAATACCTGGACCTCCAATACGCAAGACGACATTCTGAAGTTTTTTCTTCAATGGATTAGTGAACTCTAACACCACTTTCATTTCCTTCCCAACCACCTTCTCTCCAACTGTCTAAATTGTAAGCAACAAAAGAACAGTACAAATTTTAGAATTTATTTTTGATATTTTGTATAGAATAAATCCATAGTAGGTCATCAACCATATAAATGCATTAGTAAAACATTTATAACATTCTTCTGTTTCTTATGTGTTAGCAAGTATCGTTGTGCTTTGGTTCTGGCTGCTGGCTAATCCCAGAGGTCAAAGTGCAACACTATTAATTAAAAAAACTATGTTGACCTTATTCTTAACCCTGTGATGATCCTCTGGTGATTCTGTGATTCCATGGTCTGTAATAAAATGGCATAATCAAGAACATACACAGACTCTGGACTGGAATAAGGGAGTTCCCATGCCACCTGACCCAACAACCCATCAGGGTTCTAAAAAGGATGGCCACAATGTCTAATTTCAAAAGTCTGTGGGGGTTATGGAAATAGCTGGCCAGCAACACTGGTAAACCTCAAATAGAAGAGTCACATGAATTTTGGGCCCATCCCAAACCCTTTTTTAAATTAAACGTAAATTTCCCCATCAGTAGGATAGATGTTGAAAATCCCTAGAACAAAGGTGATGTCCTCCTTATACTCCAGCCCTGTTTAAAAGGGTTAAAAATTTTGAATATGGCAAATTTTTAATCTCTAACGTTATGTTAATGCATATCAGGGTTTTTAACCCAAGAATTTTTGGCAGCAGCATCCTTCTTTGACATAGGGGATGACATCTCTGCTCTTTCCTTTTCTATCATGGACAGGAGTGCCTTTTCTTTTTTACCCTTAGGTAACTCATTTAACAGCACTATTCTGTTTTTGTATTTTTGTTCAATCCATCATTTACAAACTATGAATATTACAACTAAACCCTGTTGATGAAAATCTTACGTCAGTGATGTCTGAAACTCAGCATGTCAGCAGGTACATTTAATCTAATAGTTTCTTCTGTTTTGTAATCTCGGATGTGTTGCATAATCATCTCAGCCTTTGTTTTCTGCAAAACTGCAGGAGAATGGAATAAACAGCCAATTTAATGGACGATGCACATCCTTGGAAAATCTCCCCTAACTTAATTCTCTCCAATTTTAAACTAAGCAGGGGTATAAAAAATGCACGAGTGCAAACTTAATGCTTTTTAATTTTTGCCTTAGGTAGCACGAAATCTATCCTGACCTAAATTTGTGTGCGTTTTTATTCAGTCTTAATTTTTTTTCTTATGCTAAACTAACAATCTTTGAATTAGCAAGAAATGTTGGAGTGTGGTCCCACTTTATTTACTTATTTTTCTAGACATCATCCTTGGAGCATTCGAGTAATGGCATACATAGTATTCTGATTGTATTGTATTAAGGACAAAATCAGAAAATGACTCCAAAGGAACATGTTTTTTGTTTTATTTATCACAGAAGAATTCATGGAAGTGTGAAAAAAAGCTTGGGGGGCCCAAGGAGTTATTTTATTTTACTCAGTTCCACCATAATATCTAGTGGTCATTTTATTACATACCTACAAATATAGAACAATAGTTAAATTGTGTTAAACCACCATGCCACTGGCTTCTATATTTTAATGTGTTTAACCATAATTCTCTCTTTCGCCATCCAACATTACAATTTAGTGGAAATTGGTTTTTTTGAAGGTTTAAAAGCAAAAAGGGGTTCTTGTCTTATTCTTGTGGCTACTATTTGAAAGTCATTTGGGTTAAAAAGTATTGTTTCTTTCTAGGGAATTTCTGTTTGTTTAAATGTATTTAAATTCACACGGGAAAATATGAATGAAGGAAATTGGGTGTTGTGCTTTTTGCAAAAGTTGAAAAAAAATCTAAAAAATGTGTGATGGACAGTACATGATGAGGACAACTAACCTTAGAATTGTGTTTAAAGGGGTAGGGTGCGAAATAACAAAGCCAAGACATATTCCCCGCAACAATCCGGGGGGTTTTTTTTTGGGTTTTAAAAAAAATTGTTCAAAACTTTTTTCCATGTATTTTTAAAAAAAAAGTATATCCATAATTTAAGTAACAAAACAAATAAACCGATAATCGCTAACCCCGTTTGGAAGTAAACCTTCCTTAAAGGGGTTTTTTCCCCATGTAATGTTGCGTGGGAACCCCCAAAATGGGATTTAATCACTTTTAAATTTATGTGATTAAAAAAAGTGAAAACTTGAGAGCTACGCATTTTCAACCCCCTTGGTTACCACAAAGCTTCCCCTAGTCACGCCCCAGGAGCTAAAGGGCCCCCGCTTTTGGGGGAAACACTTTTTTATTGATGGGAAAGGGAAATGAATGGGGCCCTTTTTAAAGGGCCCCGGGTAGCAATATGTTTTTTTTTGTATACCGAAAAAAACTAGTGTATGTTTTTAGATCCCTGCTTTATCTGATGAAGAAGCTTTCAAACTGCGTTTAGAATAGGTGTTCTCTTTGTATACAGAATTTACAATTTTTAGTTTTGTTTTTTGAGTGAACATGTCACGGATCCCCTTATGCAGCTCTTGCTCGGGTGTGTGGTAGTGTGCGCTCTGCGCTCCCCGTGATTTGTTTACATTACAAAAGCTGCTTAGCAAATAAGGTTTCTCCTGACAGTGGCGTCTATGAGGCTGTGTCTTGCTGTATTGAATCCACAGTTGTACTGTTTATTAGTTCACTTAAGTTTTGAGACGCTCCCTTTGGATTCCTCACTCCCGCCCCCTCTCCCTCTCTCCCCTGCAGCTTCATGACTCAGCGTGATTTGTTGACATCTTGCTCTCATACTGAACGGAGGTCAGTACTTGGTCTGGTGGCAAATCCCCTTTAATCATAGCATTGATGCTATGATCAAGGAAGGTTCTACTTCCGAAACGCGTTAGCGTATTATCGTGTTATTTGTCTTGTTACTTCAGTTATGGATATACATTTTTAAACTACATGGAATAAAGTTTTTGAACAATTTTTAACCCAAATACCCTGGATTGTTGCTGGATATATGTCTTGGCTTTGTGGATACCAGTAGAGGCGGCTTTACCTCTCCGTGCACTCCAGTGGGACATTTCATACTCAAGGTGAGCTGACCTTTTCAAATATTTTGGAGACTTAGGATGCAGAAACAAGGAACAGACCTCCTCTTAATTCACAAACTCCATATTATCTACTCCAGTTTATGAAAAGCCAATAGTTTTTCTCCACCTTGTATTTCCTATCTTAAAGGAAGTTACCTATCCAAATTCTTGCAGCAAATGATAACTCTGGTCACAACCAAGAGTTTATGCAGTGAAATGGGAATCCATTTATAGCATTTCTGAGACTTTTGTGTTTTAAGATTGTTCACTGCACATAAAGTCACCATCAAGGGTTTTGCCACGAAAGCATTTCATGCCCGTTTTGTCCAGCTTCAGCTTTCGGTATACTCAAAAGGAGGCATGTGTGATTTGTATACTATATCAGGGGTTCTCAACTCCAGTCCTCAAGGCCACCCAACTGGTCATGTTTTCTGACTTTCCTTAGCATTGCACTGGTGATTTCATTATGGTCATTGAATTCTGTGGAATATCCTGAAAACATGACCTGTTGGTGGGCTTTGATGACCGGAGTTGGGGAGCCCTGTACTATGTGACCCAGCAGGCTGACATCACCAAGCCTTTCTCCACTATGTGCTCACTCTAGTCAAACATAGATCTATTTATATAAAGAGCTGATAGTAGCTACACTGTAGCTGAGTGGTTAGAGATTCTGCCTTCTAACATAGAAGTCCTAGGTTCAAATCCCTGCAGTAGCCACACATGTGGATTTTTTTTTATCTCAATGCACATACCTGATTGAGGTTTCTTACTATTTCTTTGCACTGTTTGACTAATTACTAAGGAGTACAGACAACAGGAATAGAATGTCAGCACCTGGGGTTGAACACTTGCTCAGCAGTGAGTGTCTGTGATTACTAAGCACGGTAGAGACTGACAGTAGCGGCCTGAAAGGAGAGGTGATGTCTGAGCATGTGCGGCAAGACTAAGGAGTTCTCATCACTGGTCTTATCTCCTGGAGACGAGCTGTACATTATGGATCACTGAGGTAGCAGCTAAAACAATAATGGTACAGCATTTTTAATAATGATGAATGGTGAAAATGTTTGTTATTTCATTTGCAAGCTTTTAACACCAATTTTACTTTGTGGCAAAACCCCTTTAAGTATAAATTGTTTAATCTTGTTGTTTTTTTCTTCTGGATACCTATGGGACCAAACAGACTTACGATGGTGCTTGAAAGTTTGGGAACCCTTCAAACGTTTCTATATTTCTGCACAAATGTGACCTGAAGCTACATCAGATATTCATAAAAGTTCTAAAAATAGATTAAGAGAACCAACAAAAAAATTATAAAAATGATATATTTTGACATATATTTTTGAAACAAACTGATTCAATATCCCATATCTGTGAGTGGCAAAAGTATGTAAGCCTTTAGGATTAGCAGATAATTTGAAGGTGAAATTAGAGATGTTTTCAATCAATGGTGTTACAATCAAGAGAGCGTAATATGTTTTATATAAAGAACAAGGATTTTTTATTTTTGATCTTCACAACACGTTTGTGGATGTTTGTCATGGCACAAAAAGGAGATTTCTGAGGATCTCAAAAGAGTCTTGATGTTTTTCAGCTGGAAAATGTACAAATGTACTCTAAAGTGTTTGGACTCAGACAGATTGTACACAAATTGGAGAAATTCAACACCACTATTACCCTCCCTAGAAGTGGTCAACCAAAAAGATCACATCAGAAGCAAGGCATGTAATGGTCCACAAAGAAACCCATGGTAACCTTTAAGCAACTAAGGACTTTTCTCACATTATCTAATTCTAATGTTCATAAGTCTACCTTCAGGAGGACACTGAACAACAAGGGTGTGCATGGCGGGATTGGAAAAAGAAAGTCATGCTTTTTAAACATTACTGTTCATCTGCAGTTTGATCACTTGAACAACCCAGAAGGCTATAAGAACAGAAGGCTATAAGAACAATATTTTGTCGACGATGAGATCGAAATAGAGCTTTGTGGCTGACATGAGAAATGTTATATTTGGAAAATGGAAAACACTGCATATAAAAAAGTACATTCCAGCATAAAAACTTCATACCATCTGTGAAACACAGTGGTGGTATTATCATTGTTTGAGCCTATATTGCTGCATGTGTTCCAGCACAATTTGCCACCACTGATGGGATAATGAATTCTAAATGAAACCACAAAACTCTGAAGTGAAACATCATGAAATCTGTCCATGAGTTGAATATCAAGAGAATGTGGGTCATGCAGCAGGCCAACGTCCCTAAGCACATAAGTTGTTCTACCAAATAAAGGTTAGAAGTATAAAGTTAAAGATTTGGAATGGCTAAGTCAAAATCCTGACTTTAATCCAATAGAATTGTTATGGAATAGAGCTTAAGCTGTTTTGTATAGAGGAATGGGCTAAAATTTCTTTATGCCAATTTTCAGGACTGAACAATTACCAGAAATGTGTAAGTGCAGTTATTGGTACACAAGGGGTCATACCAGATACTGTAAGCAGAGCTTCCCATACTTTTGCTACTCACAAATATGTGGTATTAAGATTGTCTTAATAAATAAATGACAAAATCTAACATTTTTAACTTATTTATTGGATTTGGTTCTCCTTATCTAGTTTTAGGACTTGTATGCTCTACCTCCTGATCTGTGAATCCCAACCCAGATTGATACTGAGCATTTGCTTATCTTCTCCTCAGGTATTGTGCTCTCCCGCCAATCTCTTGCTCTTGTAGTTGCTGTGGAGCAAAAGAGCCCTTTCCACTATCCATGGAAAAGCAGAATGTAGTTTACCAACCCTGGAAATCATGTTTCCAGAACTCCTCCCTCCCTCCGACCCCCCACAGCGACATAGGGTCACTCTTTTTCCTAATAGCAAATGGCAAATTTAGCTTTTGAAATTACTCCATGACAATATGGCCAACCTAAATTTTTTACTTTGTGTTGTAATGATACAATTTACAGATAAGAAGAGTTAATTAATCAGAGATTCACATTTTTTTTTGTAAAACAACAAAATTACATTAGCAGCTGTTTCGCTGATGAGAATATAATTATTTTTCATAATATCAGTGCTAATTATAAGTAGGAACTCACATTCCTATATAATGTGGTTTATTATGTTTGTAATATGTATATTGAATATCTCCTGTGCTGAGCTAAGAGTGGTATTATCATTTTAATCATAATTACTACAATAAGAATCTCTTTCACTGTTAACATCCTACTGCACTGAGATGCATTACATCTGTATTAGCAGGAGCTGATGTCCTCTTTTATTAAGTTAGTGAGTGACAGATCCGTCCATCAGCCTTACATTTAAAAATGCATTATTATGCCTATGGGGATTTCCCAGACTAAATATAAAATTATGAAAATGCTGTAATAATTGTGCAGTGTTTGTATAGCCAAAGAAGGTAAGCCATTCTTACTGTACATTCCAATATGCGTGCAGATGTGTTTATGTATATATGAGAGAGATATATGTATGTTCTTTTATAAATCTCTCTATAGAGATAGATAGATAGATAGATAGATAGATAGATAGATAGATAGATAGATGACACAGGGAAAAAGTATTGAACACGCTTACTAAAATGTATTTAATACTTCGTACAAAAGCCTGATGACATCTTCATGACACCTCCTGTATGGAGAAAATAGTGGCATGTATTGCTCAGTTGGGATTTTGGTCCATTCTTCCACACTAAAAACTCTTCAAATCCTGAAGGTTTCGTTGATTCCTTCTATGAACTCTGAGCTTCAGTTCCTTTAAAAGAATTTCTATTGGATTCAGATCAGTGGTTGGCTTGGTCATTCTACCAGTTTTATTTTCTTTCACTAAAACCAATGGAGAGTTTCCTTGGCTGTGTGTTTGGAATCATTGTCTTGCTGAAATGTCCACCCTTATTTCAGTATCCTGGTAGATGGCAGCAGATTTTTATCAAGAATATCTCAATACAGTTGTCCATTCATCCTTCCTTCAATTCTATGAAGTTTGCTAGTGCTGTATGATGAAAAACAGACCCACACCATGATGTTCCAGACTTCACTGTTAGTATGATGTTTTTAGGATGATATGCAGTGTCTTTTGGCCTCCAAACATATTTATGTATTTAGGCATCCAAAGAGCTCAATCTTGGTCTTATCTGACCAGACTACATTCTCCCAATATTTTACAGGATTATCTAAATGTTGCTGAGCAAACTTTAAATGTGCTTGAATATGCTTTTTGTTCAGCAATGGAGTCTTGCATACAGGCCATGGAGGTTGAGTACATTACTGCTGATTCCAGGTCTTTCTATAGCTCTCCACAGGTTGCCCTTGGCTCCTGGATAACTCTTCTCATAATTATTTTCACTCTCCTATCTCAAATCTTGAGGGAAACATCTGGTCCTAACTGGTTTATAGTGAAATTATGTTCTTTCCACTTCTAGATTATGGCCCCAGCAGTGCTCACTGGAATATTCAGTAGTTTAGAAGTTCTTCTGTAACCAATGTCATCAATATGTTTTGCAACAATAAGGTTGCAAAGTTCTTAAGACAGCTCACTGGTTTTACCCCTCATGAGATCTTTCTTGTATGGCACCTTGGTAATAACATCTTTTTACAGGCCTTCAGTTGAACCAGGTGATATTATTTTTCACTAAGTAGTAGGATTGCTTTCTAATTTACTGATAGATTTCATCTGGTGTTATGAGTTTCCATGGTGTTTTGTCTGTTTCTTCCTGTGGACAATACTTTTTTCATCGTTACACATAACTTAATTTATGAATACACTGACAAGCAAAAGGGTAACAATGTTCTGAACTTTTGAATTTCATGCTCCATATCTCACCATCCACTGCCACTTTGAATGTGAGACTATCATCATTTAAAAGACACACATCTTGGCTATCTCATACATACATTTGACTTAAAAAAAAAAAAACTCAGGTTAAACACTGGAAACAAAGAGGTGCTTACCACTCCATATGGTGTCTGTAGCCAGAGCCCCAGACGCTTCCCTAGATTGAAGTTTGGGCATAACACCCTTCCGGACAGCTCACTTGAAATCAGGTGTGATCAAGGAACTTACATTCTTAAATGCGTAAGCTGGTTACCACATATTTGTCCTAATATCCCTTTTTGGAATATTTTTTAACATGATTATTCAATAAAATTATTTTTTATGCATATGGGATTTTGCTCACTTGTAACAGATTTTTTCCTTGTGTAGATCTGTCTTCATTGAAATAAATTTTACCTGCTACTACTTAGCATGTGCTTAGTTCTGCAGATTCTTGACATGTAACTCTTTTGTTATTGTTTTGCTCCCGTTGGTAGAACAATATTTTTCTTCCTGTTACTACAAATTACAATCTATTCTCACATTCCCTAATAGCTCAGTGTGTTATTAGGTTGATTCCCAAGTGAAAAGTCACTGGTTTGAATCAAAGAGCAGCCATGAAGAAGGATTCCCAAGAAAAGAGAAGCAGCAGCATCCAGCTCATCGATAGTGGCGTCTTGGCCACGAAAATTGCCAAACTGCATCAGGTGAGTGCAGTGACAGTTGGAAGAATACGAATCAAGGCTGTCCATGCATTTCAAAGCCAAGAGGTGGATATCCAGGCAAAATATCAGAGTCAACAAGTTGGGTCATCACGAGGTTTATCAGTTCTAGCACAACAAACATGGCAGTGGAGGTGGCTCATATGCTTCGAAATAGTGAGATCATAGATGTCCATGCAAGCACCGTGGTGCAATGTGTATTACTCAAGTTTTTGCAGTCAATCCGGTGACAATCAGGTGTGAGTGGTCAACCTATTTTATTTAAAGAACAGCTATTTATCAAAGTCCCATTTTCACAACATGGAAGTGCATCATGAAATAAAGAGGATTTCTGAGGAGGTCAGAAGAAGAGTTGTTTATGCTCATCAAGCTGAAGAAGGTAAAAAAAAAAAAGCACCTATATAGAGTCTGGATTTTGCCATTCCACAGCCAGATAGATTGTGTACCAATGGAGGCACGTTAAAATAATTATAACCCTCCCCAGGAGTAATCAATCAACAAGTATCACACCCAGAGCAAAGCATATAATAGTCCTCAATGTCACTATGGAACCCAAGGTAACCTCTAAGCAACTAAAGGCCCTTCTTAAATTAGCTGTTCCCCACATTGGACGTACCCATATGTCCTAGCGGGAGGTGCGTTCCCGCAAATGGATGTATGGGTACGTCCTGGTGATCGTTTCAGGCTTACAAGCGAGCCCCGCACAATCACAACTTGGGACCAGCGGTATATTACCACTTGCCTCATGTTGCATCACCCACGGCCAGAGTGATCTCCAGCCACAGTTGATTATCCCCTCAGCTCCGACGATCTATTAAGATTGCCGGAGCTAAGTCTCAGGCAGGAGGAGTTAGCTTCTTCTGCCTGCTCTTGGTGCAGCAACGGTACCACAGCTCTTGCCGCAGATGTCTCCTACCAGACAGCCCGGGAAGTGCTGTCTGTGATGTCACCATGCCCGCATTGCATTGTGGGCATGGTGATTGACAGTTGTCATGGAGACCAGTACACAGCAGAAATGCTGTGTAGTGGTCTCTTTTTGTATGAGCAATCTGAAGATCACTCATACAAATTCCCTATGGGGAAAAGTGAAAAAAGTGTAAAAAATTAAAAAAAAAAGTGAAACACAAACACGAAAAATAAAATAAAAACACGTACACAGCCCTTTTTACAGATGCCAATCGTCCCAAAAAAGATAAAATATAAATAAAGTTCACATATTTGGTATCGCTGTGTGCATAATGATCAGCCTTATAAATATGTCATGTTAATAAAAAAAATAAATAAATAAAATAAAATACTGAAATTGAGACCCCAGAGTCTGGTAGGTGCTCCTTCTACTCTGAGGCTTGAGGATGAGCCAAATAGCGCACTAGGGCCACATATGGGATATCTCTGAAAATGGTAGAATCTGGGGAATCAATATTAAGTTGCATTTCCCTGGTTACATCTACCGTGTTCCTGTGAATAAAACTGAAAATCTGCAAAAAAAGTGAAATTTTTAAATTTCCCCTCCACTTTGCTTTAATTCCTGTGAAACACCTACTGGGTTAATAAACTTCCTAAATGCTGTTTTGAATACTTTAAGGGGTGTAGTTTCTTAGATGAAGTCCTTTATGCTGGTATCTAACATACAGGCCAATCAAAGTCACGTCAGAACTGGACTGGTCCCTAAAAAAATGTATATTGCAAACACGTTCTTGAAAATGTGAAAATTACTACTACATTTCTAAGCCCCCTAATGTCATAAAAAAAGACATTTGAAAAGTTATGCCAACCTACAGTAAACATATGGTAGATGCTAGTTCTAAATTATTTCACTATCAGTTCACTATCAGGAGAGCACTGACCAATATTGGTGTACATTGAAAGATTTCAAGGAGAAAGCTGTTGGTGTCTGAAAGGAACATACCCAAAAAAGTCAGATTATATTGGAATCCTGTTTTATGGATGGTAGACACAAAAATAGAGATTTTTGTTTGAAATGAGAGATGCTATGCTGCAAGAATGGAAAACATTGCATTCAGCTATAAAAACCTCATACCATTTGTGAAACATGGTTATCATGGTATCATGGTTTGGGCCTGTTGTGCTGCATCTACATCCGGATGGCTTGTCATCGTTGATGGAATAATGAGTTTTAAATTTTTCCAGCAAATTCTATCTGTGAGCTGAATCTCAAGAGAACATTAGTTAATGTCATTAATCCAGTTGAAGTTGAAGCTATTCTGTACAGAGGAATGGGTTAAAATTCCTCCAAGCCAATTGCAAGATTAATCAACAGTGTTATTACTGCACAAGTGGGTCATAATAGTTACTGAAGGCAAAGGTTCTTATACTTTTGCCGCTGACAGATATGTAATATTGGATCATTTCCCTCAAAATGACCGTGTCTTGTATTGGACTATAGTTGTTTGATTTGATTCTCTATCTGTTGTAGATTTAGGTGAATTTTTGACAAAATATAGACAATTCTGAAGGGATCACAAACTTTCAGGTACCACTGTACTAACAAGTCACCAGTATTTAAATGCACTGTGTGCTCATATGCCCTATATTCCAACTAGAGATGGGCGAATTTCTCAAAAATTCAGTTCGCCGACTTCGCCAAATTTTCCGACAAATTTCGTTTCGGTACGAATTACTTCGGGACGAATCACGTTAAAAAAACAGCTATTTTCTGGCTGCACAGAGCCTGTAGGGTGCTGTAGAACAGCAGCTTGGATTGGTCTTCATACAATGCTGTGTTTTAGTATGACACGCACATGACTGCTGCCGCTATTAGGGAACGCAGCTTTACAAGGTAATGTCAGCGCCAGCTGGAAAGAAACGAGCTGAGGGCTAAGATCCTACGATAGCGTTAAAGAACATAGAAGTAGGTTACTGGAGCCGCCACAGATCGCCGCACAGTACGGGGACGTCAAAGCAGGAGTCACCCTGGGAGGCCACAGTATTCAATGTCATCTACTGGCCATGTGTTTACCACACACTAGGTCATACACTTTCTCCCAGATGACATCTGACATCCCCAGGCAAGAGTCGGTGGGTTTGTCACACACAACCCCTAGTTGGCATGGCCCGGGAGCAGGTGAGGGGCTCTCACCTGTCCTCAACCCACCTCTGTCCCGTTCGCTTCCCACAGCCAGAGAAGTACTATGTGCTGTGGCCTCTGCGCCACTATACAGTGAGGACAAAATATTTGAGGACAGTGGGCAGCAAAGAGGTGGGGAAGACATCCGCTGCTTCTTGCAGAAGCGAGCAAATAGTGATGAGGAGAGTTGCAATGGGGGGTTATGTTGTGAGTGGTCAGGCTTTGTACAGCGACACTATTGAGGTGGACGGCGGTGACATGCAAACACTAATCGATGTAGCCGATTGCACTTGGGAGGCGGGTGAAGCAAGCAAGGCTGGGACAAGGTAAGGTGTCCTAGTTAAACAAGACATGCAGTACCCCCCAAATGGAAAATTCAGCCCACTCCATGTCTCTTCAAAATGCCTCACAAAAACCTTAATAAAAAGTGATCAAAGCGGCATACGCCCCCCATAATGGTACTAATAAAAACGTCAACTCGTCCCACAAAAAACAAGCCCAGAATCAGCTCCGTATACAGAAAACTGAAAACGTTATGGTTATCAGAACAGAACAACATAAAAACGCAATTTTTTTATAGACCTATTTCTATTGTGTAAAAGTAATAAAACATAAAAAAGACTATATAAAATCTATACCATTGCAATTGTACCGACCCCCATAGTAAAGATATCCTGTCATTTATACTGCACGGCGAACTCTGTAAAATTGAAGCCCAAAATACAATGGCGGAATTGCGTTTTCCCCTCATTTTCATAGCCCAATGCAAAAAAAAAACTTTGTAACACCTGTGCACCCAAAATGTACAATACACCCCTAGTTGAGATCTATGAGGCATGCTGAATCCAAAATGGGTTGACTTCTGGAAGGTTTCACCTGTTCTGGTACTTTGGGGGCTTTGTAAATGCGACATGGCCCCACCAAAATCTGCGTTCCAAAAGCCAAATAGCGCTCCCTCCCTTATACCCCCTGCCATGCGCCCAAACAGCAGTTTACACCCACATGTAGGGTATTTTCAAACTTGGAAAAAATTGCGTAACAAAGTTTTGGGTGCTTTTTTACCAGGATTCCTTGTAAAAATTAAAAATTTTCAGCTAAAATTGCAGATTATTGGAAAAAAAATATTTTTTTAATTTTCACAGCCTAACGCTAAAAATTTTTGTGACACACCTGTGGGGTCGATATGCTCAATACACCCTTGGATATATTATGTAAGGGGTGTAGTCTCCCAGAGGGGGTATTTTTAGGGGAGTTAATTAAGTTTGAGCACCTTAGGGTGTCCGCTATCCTGAAATGGCCCCTAAAAAAAAAATGGTAATAAAATGAGACCCCAGAGTCCGTAGGTGCTCCTCCTATTCTGGGCTTAAAGGGTTGAGCCAAATAATGCACTAGGGCCACATATGGGATATCTCTGAAAAACGACAGAATCTGGTGAATCAATATTAAATTGTGTTTCCCTGATCACATTTACCGTATTCTTGTCAACAATGTATAAAAATTGAAAATCTGCAAAAAAAAGTGAAATTTTGAAATTTCATTTCCACTTTGCTTTAATTCCTGTGAAACACCTAATGGTTAATAAACTTCCTAAATGCGGTTTTGAATACTTTAAGGGGTGTAGTTTATTAGATGAGGTCATTTATGAGGGTATCAAAGTCACGTGAGAACTGGACTGGTCCCTAAAAAATGTATATTGCAAATTTTGTTGAAAATGTGAAAATTACTACTAAATTTCTAAGCCCCCTAATGTAGTAAAAAGAAAAAAAAAATATTAAAAAAAAGATGCCAAACTACAGCAGACATAGGGTAGATGCTAGTTATAAACTATTTTGAGTGGAAAAAACTATCTGTCCTTTCATCCAGAAATTTTTGAAGTTTAAAATTGGTAAATTTTTCCAAATTTTTCACGATTTTTTTATATTTTTCACACATAAACAAGCATTTTTTGGACCAAAATTTCTTACTATCTTTAAAACACAATGTGTCACGAGAAAACAATCTCTGAATCACAAAGGATAGGTTTAAAGTGTCAAAAAGTTATTCTCACATAAAGTGACACATGACAGATTTAAAAAATGGGGCTCTGTCAGAGAGGCCAAAACTGGCTCCGGCGGTAAGGGGTTAATGAAGATATCTGTACATGATAAATACAAATCCTGTATTTGACTCCAAATGAACCCACTAAGAATCTTGGGTAACCCTTGGATATAAATTGCGCTCCACAAACGGCCAGGAAAAATTTATTTTACCGAACATAAAAGTACAAACAGGCTTAATTAATAGTGTTGAGCGATTTTTATCGACAAAGTTGAAAAACGGCAAGGTTTTTATGGTGATAAATTTTTAGACATGCGTAAAAGGTTAAAAAAAACTGTGAACATCTATTTAAAATCGCGCCTTTTTCGGGGGCTTCCCCCAATTTTGGGGCCCAAAAAGAATTACAAAAAGAGCAGGGGGAATGTTGTTAGTCCCTGCTGGGGTTGGGAGGTTCGAATTGGGTGGAAAAATCACAG
>JAODAL010071106.1:0-15657 GCA_025379985.1 Phyllomedusa bahiana
CCTGGAACACGGGGGGCTACCACTATAGGTCCCCCGTATAAGGGAATAAACATCGCAGAGTCGTGTAAAAACTGCGTCTAACCCCCATAAAACATGTATGGGTAATATACAGTCTAAGAGCCTGTGTACACTGGTAAATACCACTATAAAGGTCACTGTATGGGGGGTAAAAACAACCCCCAGAGCCTTTGGTACACGGGGTTCCCCCACCACTATAGGGCACTGTAAAGAGGCAATATAAAAAGTCTCAGAGCCTGTGAAAAAAACTGGGGACTACCACATAGGTCCCCCCGTATGGAGTAATAAACAGTCTGCAGAGCCTGTACACTGGTGTCTACTACTAAATGGTCCTGTATGGAGGTAACATACAGTCTGGGAGAGCCTTTGACAACTGATTTCAAACCCCTATAGGTCATGTAAGGAGTAAAAATCTCAGAGCCTGTGTACACTGGGGGCTACCACTAATGGCCCCCTGTACGAGGTAATAACATCGCAAGTCTTTTTACACTGGTGTCTACCACTATTGGTCACTGTATGGAGGTAATATACAATCTGTAAGCCCCTTTTACACTGGTGTCTACCACTAAATTTGGGCCCCCTGAGGTGGGTTTTATACAGTCGCCGAGCCCGTGTACACTTCTAATACAAATATCAGTGGGACCTAAAAAACTAATAAACATCAAGGTTTTTATGGAATTTGGAAAACATTTCTTTCTAAAGGAAAAAAAATAAAAACCTGGGACCTTATTTACAGTTTTTTGATCAAAATTTATTAAGCTCACCTCCCAAAAGCGTCAAGGGATCCCAGTAAAAGCGACCCCCCAACACTGAAATGTAACCCTCACTAGGAGTAATTCAGACACAAATCTCAGGGAGTGATAGGGGGCCTTTTCTACTGAATTACCTCACCAGTTTTAAAAAAAAGTAGGGAGTGCAGCAAGCCCAAAGAGGTTGCCATTCCTCAAAAAGACTTCAAAAAAAAATTAAGCTTTCACATCCCCAAATTTTAAAAAACGTATTACACATAAAACTGAAATTTGTAATTTGGTTGCTATTTGCCTTTTCATGTGCACCTATGCTTACGTTTTTTTTTTTAAAAAAATAGGATGTGCACAAACTTAATTGATTTTTGGAGCCGTGACCTGGTAAATACACATATGGTCACTATATTATTAAATTTTATTATTAGACAGTAAAAAGGTCCCCTTTTTTGTACATCATAATAGTGTAGGGGTATTTTCAGTCACTATGTGGGGGGTAATTGGTTTAATTTTTTGGTCATTTTATTTTGGGGGAAAAACAGGGGCCAATGTATAATTTATTGGAATCGCTTAGTATAGTGGGAAAATTTGTTTTTGGGAGCAGTATGATGGTGATATGATGGTGAGGTATTTTTCCCCTTTATTACAAAAATTATCTAACAACATTCCCCCATACATGGTCCCCC
The DNA here is from genome assembly GCA_025379985.1 of Phyllomedusa bahiana. Classification (NCBI taxonomy): domain Eukaryota; kingdom Metazoa; phylum Chordata; class Amphibia; order Anura; family Hylidae; genus Phyllomedusa; species Phyllomedusa bahiana. The sequence continues at coordinate 1,448 of JAODAL010071106.1, forward strand.
TGGTCAGGAGGGGGGGGCAAGGGAGGGGGGGGCCAAAAGATTCAAATTTTTTCGATAAAGATCCCCGGGGTATAATATTACCTTTTAATGCTTTCCTTCCCCAAATGCAAAAAATAACCCCTAAACAACCCCTCAACACCTTCAATATATGAGGGGGGGCGGTTCTGGTATCTAATTGCAATAGAAAAACATAAACGGGTGACAGTATTGTAAAACCATGTGGGGATACTATAAAGCTCCAGCCTATTACGCCCCCAAATATTTCGATTGGGCCCGGGCCCCCGCCCCCACTTTGGGGGGTCCCAGCACAAAAATACAGACACCCTCTGCCCCCCCAGGCTTTTGCCCAAAAAAATCACATACGGGGAAAAAAATCAAAATAAGAGGTATTAGTTAATACATGGGGCCCCAAAATGCAATTTTAACCCCGCAAGGCTCCTCATTTCTTTCAAGCCCTAACACCCCCAATTTACAGAAAAAAGGGACATTCTTTTCAAAAAAAAAAAAAAAAAACGAAACAGGCCATACTCAAGCTCAAAAGGGGGAATGAGACTGAACCCGGCTGAGTTGAAATGGAGGGAACACTTGCCCAAAAAAGGCCACACCGATGGGCCCCCTCCACCCCAAAAACCAACACACCCTCTGTCCTCCGCCTCCCCCCCTCGCCACCACCAACGTTGCCAAACTTCTCATGTCCCCCCCTCAAGTATGTCAGGGGTCACCCCGCTTCGGCCCCACGTCGCCCGATACCACCACACCCACCAAAACCCATCCACCCTTCCCCCTTTACCATTTGATGACCTGCATGCCGTACAGTGGCCAATCTAGCAGCCACCTTCTGTCTACCAGGTTTTGGAGAAAACAACTTTTTAAACCAAAGCAAAACCCAAAGCCCAAAAGCCGAATGTCGGGATTGCCAAGCTTTTTGGGCCTTGGGGAAAAGTTGCCTTTTTCCCTCTGGTGGGACCCCAGATGGGTTTTTCCCCCACTCATGGGCCCCTTTCCCTGCCCCCCCCAAACCCAATCCAAGCAGGCATTTTTCCTGCCAGAAAACCCTCCCTGCCCTGGCCATCATGTGTCATCTAAAAATTTTTTAAGTGCGTTGTCTGCATCTGTGTCCGGAAAAGTCCATCTGACCACCCCAATTGACTATAAGCAGGCCAAAGGCCCCGCTGAATCTCGGACAGCTCACTGGTGACGGGGTGGATTCTGGGGGGGTGACGGGCTCTCGGCTTCGGCGCACGCCCCTTAAAAAACTGCAAGGGATCGCAGGGTTCTTTCCCCCCAAAGGGTTCCCTGTGGGCATCAGGGCCCAGAAAAAACCAGCCCCAGGGTTAAATTAATCTTCTTGGGGAAAACATCAACACACGGGGACAACTGGGAAAGGGCCCTCCCAACGAAAAACCAGCGCGGGCCTGGGTGACAAGAACCTTTGTGCCAGCAAGGTTGGGGTGCGATAACGGTCGAAATCTGCTGGCCCCGCCCGTAATATCGGTAGGCGGGGGCACATCCCTTTTGCCCCCGGCACATGTCATGAACCTTTTTCGTCCAAAAATTTTCTAAAAAGCTACCCGGGCTGGACCCCCTGCGAAAAGGCCCCAGGTCTGAGTTCCCCCACCCCCGTTCGCTACCCCCGCTTCGTCCCGCCCTGGCTGCGTTGCGCGTCAGCTCAGCCTCCCCGTCAACCGTCCTTTTTTGGGTTGGCAACATGCGGGGAATTCCCCCCTCCACATGCTACAGCGATTGTGCAGCAGCGCAAATGCATTTCGCATACAAAGTGGGCACATGGCCTGACAACAGCGGTGGGGGCCCCCCCGGGGGTTTTGCCAACCAGAGTGGGGGCAGGTGAAAAAAGCATGCAAAACCCTATTTTCCATTTTAAAGAAGCCCCCAAAATGTCATGCGGGGCAAAGCCCCCTTGTCCCGCGGGCCATTTTGGGGGACTTAGTTCTGGGAATGATCGTTGGGCACTCCCGAAACATCAGGGCCCCCCCCAGCCGACTGAGGGAGGAGACCCCGGGCCAATGCGGGGCACGAGCCTTTTCTCCGCGTCGAATCCAAAAGGCCCGACAGTTTCAAAATTTTATTCGTCTTCATTAGCAGTGGTACGACGAGAGTCCAGGCGTATTTGTCCGGGAGGCAGTCGCCGTCAGCTCTCAGGGTGCATCATCTCAGCAATCATGGCTATGTTGAACTGTGCCTGAGGAAGCGGCAGGAGGAGGAGGATGTATTCCTGGACCCGACATTTGTGCCGATTCCCCTTCCTGAAAGCGTGAGGCACGAATTTGAGGCGATGAGGAAGAGAGAAGAATCATTTTTCAAGTGCCCCCCTCAAGGCTCCATCTCTCACATGAGTGCTTAGATGTCCATTTCCTCCAGCATGATCCTACGCATTAGGCCATCAAACATAAACAGACAGTTTACTGGGTGGCCACCCTCCTCGATCCCCGTACAAAAGCAAAACTCAGCACTTTCCTTCCCCCACCCAAAAGAGAGTAAAATCGCAGGATTTTTGGAGACCTTATGCCTGTTTGATCAAACTGGAGACATCTGTTGCGTCTGTTTTCACTTCTTCATATGTCACGGTGGAACACCCTCAGAACGTGATAGCAAGTAGAGTGCCACGTAGCCGCAGCCGGCAGGCATTGTGGACAAGAAGCCTATTGGGTGAACCTCTGCAATCTTTATTACCACCCTCCCCCCAACCCCAAAAACACCCACGCAAGGTAATGCAGGGCACACCATACAACACACAAGACCACTTAAGATCATGGTGGCAACGTACAATCCTGCCGTTCTCAACACCGATGTTGTGATGTGTATCCGACCCAATCGACTTCATCGTTAATCAAATAGGAGAAAGGCCGAGCCGCTGGCCACGCCATAGAGGTGTTGTCCTGCACCCCAGCCACGTCATATCTGAAGTGACCTTTCAGCACAGCTTGGAGGAGTCATTACAGACAAACGTCATTCCGGTTTCCACAGATAATTGGATCCGTTTGACTTTCATCACGATGAATCAGCATGATTCACTGATGATGTCATGGCCCCACTTGCCGAGTCCACTGATTATTTGCCGGGTCTACTTCACATTCCTCTTCCAAAAGAAATGGGCCTCTGAAAACTTTTTTATTTAAATGATCCAATGATTACAACAAATTTTTATTCTCAGTGCCCAAAAGGTAATTTTGCTGGTTTGTGGTGAGAGAACCTGTATAAAGACACCAAGGTTCAAGAACAAAAAAACGTATCCATTTACTCACTTAACTTTAGAATTTTTCGCATTGTCAAACGGTTTTTGTGGGCATGTTTCGTGAGATACAGCTATAATTATGGTCCTTTGGAACAGAAATTGGCTTTTTTTAAGTGGCATTTCTCCCTCCACAATTTTTAACAGTGACCTGAGAAGTCATTTTTATAATTTGTGGATCAGGGTGCGTGAAATGCCAGCAATACTACAGTTCCTATTATAAAAAAAAGTGTTACTAACAGGACATTTAGTTCTTCACAATTGTCAAGAGTGCTCAGGTCGTGTTTTGAATTTTTTGGGGCATGTAGCTGTGAAATGCAGCTATACTCAGTCCTATGTAAAAAATGTGGTTTCTAACAACATTTGTTCTTTCACAATTGTCAAGATGGCTCAAGGGAGATGTTTGAAATTTTATGGGCATGGTGCTGTCAAAAACAGGAATAGGTTAGGATACTGTTAATGATCACATGTTGCAAAATGACTTGTTTTTTGCAAGACTTTAAACTATAGCTCGAGTCCGCGAGGTCACTAGAAGCATGCAGGCTTAAAAGGGACAGCGATCAGGCAATAGCCCAATCTCCGTGCACTGGCCCTTTAAATTTAACACTGCCTCAGAATTACCGCCCCATATCGCTTATCAATACAGATGAGAAGATTTTCGCTAAGTTACTGCCGCTCAGACTCAACCCTTTCCTCTCTACCATCATTCACTGCCCGATCAGGTGGGATATCGTTGCCGGCCATGGAGGCGAGGAGCAACACACTTAAGACGTTCCTCCCTCCCTGATTCATCGGTTTCGCCATCAAAAGACCCCATGCCCTCTTCCTGTATCCCTGAGACGCGGGAGAAGGTCTATTGAATAGAGTGGCGTGGCCCTTTTTGAGCGAGTGTTAGAGACACTGGGGCTTGGTCCGATTATGCGGAAAGTGGGTAATGGCCTTTATACTTCACCCCAAGCTCAAATCAGGATTTAATGAACTTTGTCCACTCCCTTTGCGATCGGAAATGGCAACAGGCAGGATGCCCCCCTCTCTCTCCCTCATGTTAAAAGTTTGCTATGGAGCACCTGCGAGGGCACTTTCGGAAGATCCTCGGGTGGAGGGAATCCGGGTTTCGTGACAACATTCAAATGCCTTGGCTTTTGCTGACGACATACTTCCTCTATCTGGGGGACATCCACCCACTTTCTCACCTTCCGAGGCTAAATAGGAGATATTGGAGCGAATATAGCATGCTCAGCACCCAAAGATAAACATGTCAAAGAGCCATGCTATGGCTTCAATGTTCCAACGACCCAATCTGAACTGTAGTGAGAACAACTACCCCGTCTCATGGGCGATTCTTCTTTCAAGTTTTGGGGTTCACATCCCCTCAAACTCTGCTAAAATCTTTGATCTTAATTTTCGGGTCCCCCTCCATTCCAGGAATAGAAGCAGGATTTAACCTAAAATGGGATAACAAAGATTGTTTCAGGGATTGGCCGGATAAATAACCTGAAGATTGAAGCACCTTGTCCAAACAGTTGTACCTGTTCCAGTCATCTTCCCATTCTTCTCCCTAGGGCCTTTTATTAAGACCTACTGAAGAAGTCCACACGATTTGTATGTGGGCAGGGGAAACCAAGAATAGCAGCATTCCACCCATACTATTGCCCAAAACAGAAGGGAGGACTCTCATTGCCAGACATTAAGCCAATTCTTTTGGCTGCGGAGGCGGGTGAGAAAACCCTGACTCTTTTCAAGGGAGAGAACTGCTTCTAAACCTCTGGGTAGTTTCTGGAGGACCCCTGAAATATGGGCCCCGACAGAGGCTTTGTCAATGGCTGCCGCGCTCATCACACCTCGTGGAATGATAGCACGCATCCCGAAGATTGCCCGACCTCTGTTCTAATATACAAGGGCGTAGCCTCCACGGATGGCCTTGTTTGACGGTGGGCGGCCCTAGCCACCCCATTGCTTGGTAACCATGAGATCCCGAGCGATCTCATCACTCCTCCACACTGGTTCGGTTACGGGATCGGACATGGGTGCCTCCTCGGTACTTGCGCAGGGTCCTCGAGACAGGCTCTGAGGAATTTAAGACAGCCTGGTGGTTGGCCGACGGGAACGCCACGAGCTTTGCAAGGTTTCAGCTATTTTCGCTGCGAGCCTATATGCTAGATGGAAGGCTGATACACATTTGTGGGGCATAGACCCTTTACCACCTTTGAGCTGTGGTGCCAATGGTAGATAACACAGAAAGAGTCTCTCTCATGCCTGATATAGCTTATTCTCACCGTCGTTCGGGCCTGTTGATAAGCTGCCTTTTCAGCAACGATGGAGAAGTGGAGACTCAGGCAGCGTTCTCTTGGAGGACGTTAGTCCAAAGCCTTTCAGCTGACCCACGAGATCCTCTCGGAGTCTTCCTGGGCCCACGCGGTCAACTATAAAATAGTTACAAGAAGGTACCGTTGGTGTGCCAGCGCTGCTTAACCACTTCTCCCTCCGTCCATTTCACCTGCAGTCTCTGGAGATGTGGGAAAATGAGAGTGGTAACTATGACCCATGTCTGGTCGGAGTTGGCCACCGTTCTGCAACCTTTCTGGTCGGGTACTGAGCTTAAATTCAAAACATCACGGGATCAGCCTTCGGTGGTGACCACAGCACTGGTGCTCCTCTTTGAAATCCCTCTACCCATCGCCTTTACTTAAGGACACATCGGTTATGTTTTCCTGATCCTTGCTACAAGATAACTATCCCAAGACACTCTGCTCTCCACTGCCAAGTCCAACTACACTCACACGGCTACTGTTATTAGGTACAACCATGCTAGTAACGGGTTGGACCCCCTTTTGCCTTCAGAACTGCCTCAATTTCTCGCGGCAAGATTTCCACAAGGTGTTGCAACGATGCTCAATTGGTACCAAGGGGCCCAAAGAGTGCCAAAAAATATTCCCCACACCATGACACCACCACCACCAGCCTAACCGTTGATACAAGGCAGGATGGATCCAGCTTTCATGTTGTGACGCCAAATTCTGACCCTACCATCCGAATGTCGCAGCAGAAATCGAGACTCTTTCAGACCAGGCAACGTTTTCCAATCTTCTACTGTCCAATTTTGATGAGCTTGGGCAAATTGGACCTCAGTTTCCTGTTCTTAGCTGAAAGGAGTGGCACCCGGTGGGGTCTTCTGCTGCTTAGCCCATCTGCCTCAAAGTTCGCCGTACTGTGCGTTCAGAGATGCTCTTCTGCCTACTTTGGTTGTAACGGGTGGCTATTTGAGTCACTGTTGCCTTTCTATCAGCTCGAACCAGTCTGCCCATTCTCCTTTGACCTCGGGGCACAACACAGCATTTCCGCCCACAGACGGGCCGCTCACTGGATGTTTTTTCTTTTTCGGACCTTTCTCTGAAAACCCTAGAGATGGTTGTCGTGAAAAATCCCAGGAGATCAGCAGTTTCTGAAAAAACTCAGACCAGCCCAACTGTCACCAACAACCATGCCACGTTTAAAAGGCACTCAAATCACCTTTTTCCCCTACTGATGCTCGGTTTGAACTGCAGGAGAGTTGCTTGACCATGTCTACATGCCTAAATGCACTGAGTTGCCGCCATGTGATTGGCTGATTAGAAATTAAGTGTTAACGAGCAGTTGGACAGGTGTACCTAATAAAGTGGCCGGTGAGTGTATATCGGACTGGATCCGGGAGGTCCATGCCCTTCAGCGTTTGGAGGAGTTCAGATCTGATTCTCCTTCATTCTATAGCCGATATCTATTGGGTTTGGGAAGGACTGGATTTCCTTTTGTGGATCGGACCGTTATCTGTCCCATTCCTAGAGGAACTCGCCCACAGTGTAGGAGGGGGAGACACCGTGGAACGAGTGAAGAATGAGTGGGGGGGTTGGAGGGCCCTGTGCAATTTCTCTCTCTTATTCAAGTGAGGTGGAGTGCGCAAGTCGAGCCAGCTGTTCTAATCGGTACTTTCGTTTTTTTGGTTATTTTATGCCCCCATTTTTTTTATTTTTTTTTTTTGCCTCCTTTTCTTTTTTTTCTTCCCTGTTATCCTCTAAGGATTGTATAAGAGGTCACCTACTTGTCTTTCAGGCAACGGATACGCTCATGAGAAGCTTTAATGCCACCTCCTCACTTCTTGTAGGTTGCCTAGGATATAAACCACTTTGCAGTGTTTCAATGTATCACTTGTATCTGCTTTTGCTCACGGGTTAGGATAGGGGCAAGGGGAAAAATATGTACTCTGTACCCTTTCCTCATTTTGCTGTATTACTGCATTCTGATGACTTGTTGCAACAAGTGACTTTGTACTCTCATGTTATCATTGTTTAAATAAAAATGTTTGAATTGGAAAATTTAACACTGTCGGTGCGCGCGCGCCCTAGGGAGAGCGCCGCGGTACAGAGGCTGCAGCAGGAGCATGGTCGGGTAAGGGACAGGCAGGGGAACAAGCGTGCCTGCGATCAGATATGCGTGTCACAGCGCCTCTCGGCCCCGGGGCACAGGTGCGCCTGCGACCCGGGATGAGGGTGGCAGGGGCATCCGTGACTGTATCCCACCCCCCATTTGCCCCCCCCCCGCCCCTCCTTCTGGCCTGAAGGAATCTCCGGATAATTTATGTCCGGGGATATTGCCTCTGGTTCCCAGACCTATTTTGGGGCCCGAACCCCTTCCATTCAATGAGGAACACCCTTCCCTCTGACCGTTTTATTCCAGTTTTCCTTTTAACTAAAGAATTGGGGGATTAGCCTCGGAGGGGGAGGAACCCTTTATGAAAAACGATTTGGATGCCCGGCTTCGAAAGAGACAGGGAAGGGAGTTCAGGCCCCCGCATGTGTGGGGAAAAGGCGACTTTTTGCCACGGGGTTTTTAGGCACTTCAGCACCTCAAACCCGTCCCAAAAACCCGGGGGACCAAGCTTAAAAACCGGGGACTGAGGCGGATAATTTTTGCCAAAAACACCCTTGTCACCGGGAGAAGTTGTGGGAAGGCCGCTTTTGTCAGCTTGTATTTTTTAAACAAGGGGAACCCCGGATAGAGATTGGCGTGTCGGGTTTCCAAAAATGGGGGTTAGGTTCTGGCCCCAAATCCCGGGCCCTTTCGAGGGACAGAGAGGGAAGGGGGTTTGGGCAGGATTCCCCTGTAACAATGGAAAAAGGGGGGGGGACCGGCAACTGGGGGTCTAACGAATTTATAAAAAATTCGTGGGGGGTATTGTAACGAGCGGCGCCCAGGACTTTTCCCCGGGGCGGTCCGTCGCTCCCCACCCCCGTCTCGTGTGCCGGGGGCGAGTGGGGGTGCGGTCCGGGGGCCCGGTCCGTGGCCGCGCTCGTCCGCGGCCATAACAGCTTACCGACCCCGCCCTGACCCCAGGCGCCTCTCAGGGCCGTCGGGCGCGCCCCCGGCCCCTAAGGCCCGGCGCGCGCCATCCCCCTCTCTTTTAAAAGGGCCAGTGCCCCGGGGTAATTGGCGGGTTCCCGGGGCATGACCCTATAATGGCTCCCCCCCCGGGCATCCTCTCCCGGGATTTTTAGTGCCCCGTGCCTTTAGAGAAAGCTTCTTGTCCTTGTTTGCCTCTACCGTGTACCAGCCCCTCGCCCTGTTTCCGACCCGAACCTCGCCCCCTTTTTGACCTTTTCCCCGTCCCTCCCACCCCTCAGCCCACGATTCGTACCCGTTATCCTTGGTACCACCGCAAGCAACCCCGCCATGGAAAACGCCCTGGTTTTTCTCCGCCGCAGCAAGTCCACCCGCTTTGGGCGGGGCTCTGGTGAAAACCGGGTTCTACTTAGATTCCGTCCCTGGCGTGGATTCACCATCGCTTGCGGGGCCCGGGGACCCACTCCCATGCCGTTAATAAATCCGGCCATGGATCCCCCCAAGGGCCTCGCCTGGTGATGCGGCCCTTGCCGCAGTCGTCGCGCAACATCACCAAATTGCGCAACGGGCTCTGCGTTGGACCAGTTGACCCCAGTTACAGCAACCCTGGCGAACCACCCAAAACTCCATCGGCACCCCGCCTCCCGCGCCCCGGCCGCAACGGGGGGTTTCCTAAGCTTCGTTTACCGCTACCTCCAAGTTTAAAGGGGGACCCCAGCAGTCCCAGGCTCATCACTCAGGCTCAATGCACATTAATTAATGGGGACCATTTCCCTACGGACGTTCAAAGTGGCTTTCGTGGTCACCCTGCTTTCCGGGAAGGGCCTTAGCATGGGCCCACCTCTGTGGGATCGGAACGCCCCTGTACAACGGATCTGCAGTCCCTTCCCCAGGAGTTCCGCAGTGTTTTTGGGAACCCCGGCCCGGGCCCCTCCGCCGGGATGCCCTCCTCACTTGGCCAGGGAGATCGTCGGGGGGAGACTACCAGTGCAGTTCCCACACTACCCTCAGATTTACCCGGGAACAGGCTGCCTTTGCGCACCTTTAAAAGGGGCTCTCGAGGGGATTAAGGAGTGGGCCGAAAAGAGAATCCCTCCTCTTTTAGGGTTAATTCATTGGCTCCCGCATCGACGTGCTTTCCCCGAGAGGCGGAGGGCCCGGCAAGAACAGAGGAGACCCCCGTCGGTTCCTCCCCGGGGCTCCCGTTTTTCAAGACAACCTCAAAAAAACCCGCTCCACCCCTTTTGGGGACCCCATGCAGGTCGACAAGGGTCATCTCTCGGAACAAGAACTGGCCTACGTCGGCTGGCAACCTGGCCCTACTGCGGCAGTCCTGACACTTCCGGAGGAATTTGTCCCCAACCCCCCAAAACCCCCGGGAAAAACCTCGCCCAGGGTTTGTGGGAGAGGCGTCCCTGGGTAAAATTTCCCCTCCTCTCCACGCATGTGCTCCCTGTTAAAACTCAGGACTGTTTGCTGGTCTCACCTCCAGACCTCCGCCTTCTTGGACTTGGGCTGGGCCGGGAACTTTATTCATCGCTCCTTGGTGCGCATACCGTTCCCGGGTGGTCCAGTTGGAAAAACCCGGGTCATCTCCTCGGTCAGCGGCGGCTGAAAGCGACACTTTCAGACTCCCACCCTGTCCTTCCGTGGAGTTTGCTAAGGAGAAATCCCCTTTCTATTTTTCTGCCACGCTCTTCCTGGGCCTTTTCCGGACTTCCGTGGTTGCAAATCCACTCTCCCACGCGACGGACGTCGGGGGAACTCACTCGCTGGGGCCCCAACTGCCTGACCCTTTTCGGGGGCACCTCCCCCGGGTTACCGTCTCTCGCAGGCCCCCCCGGGGGAACCTTTGGCCGGGCCCCTGCCCGCCAAATACCGGGGGTTTCACCGATGTCTTTTCCCGGAGAAAGAGGCGGAGATCCTTCCTCCTCATCCCCCTTATGACTGCCATCGAGCAAACTGCCGGGTGCCACCCCCCCCGGGCCCGGGCCATCCCTTGTCCTTTCCCCGGACCAAGCTAAGTCCAATAACCGGGAAAACCCTCCAAAGGGGGTTCATACGGAGATCCTCCTCCCCGGGGGGGCGGGTTCTTTCGTGGGAAAAAAGGAGGGCACCCTGCGCCCCTGCTTGATTTACGGGGTCTTAATAAGACCCGGGAAGAATGGGTCCCCTTGCCTTTGACCCCTGAGCTCTTTATGCCTACGGGGGTTGCAAGATCTTCTCAAAATTTATTTAAAGGGGGACCCTTTAATTCATCCGACCGGGGAGGCGAGGGTGGAAGCGGCCTTAACACCAGGGGGGCCCTTTCAAACTTGGTCATGCCATTGGGCCCCCCTCTGCAATGCCCACCGTCTTCCGGGAAAATTCGTAAAACACATCTTCGGGATTCTTGTATACGTGTGTCGAGTTACCTGGACGACATTTTAGTATCCTCTGACTGGGCCCCCACCGTTTCATGTCCGCCCGGTTCTGAGGGGCCTTCGGGGGCCCAACCGCCCAAAACCCAAGTTGGGGGAAAACTTTTTTTCCTCACCAGCCTGCCTTTTTGGGTATTTATCTCGGACCCGGGTTTTCGAGACCAGCCCAAACTGTCCCCTGTCCCGCAATGGCCTCGCCAGTTGGTCTTTGGGGGTATCAATTCCTGGGGGCGTAATTATTACCGGGAAACATCCCCCATTCTCCCCCGGGGAGCACCCATTGGGGGGGTCACAGAAAAAACGCTAACCCCCGAACTGCCACCCGAAGCCCAGGAGGCATTTTCGTGTTTTTAAGTCTCCTTCCCCTCGCTTCCATCCCGTCCGGCCGACCCCCTAAGGTTTTCATTAAATGGGGCCCTCGGCTCGGGGGGCGGGCGGTTCCACGCAAAAAGGGGGGCCAAGAGGGAGAACGGTCACCTGCGGTTTTTCCCAAAAATTTCTCACCGGGGGGAGAGGAACTTACGCCCGGGGGCCCGGGGGTTGTTAGCCATCAAGCAAACCCTGGAGGGGAATGGGGTTATTACGAGGGTGCTCGGCATCCCATCGTATCTACTCTGACCACAAAATCTCCAGTACCTCCAGACGGCCCAGCGACTCAACCCACGCCAACAGTGGTCCCTCTTTTCTCCCCATTTTGATTTCCCAATCCATTCCTCCCCGGGGGAGAAAATGTGAAGGCGGATGCGTTGTCCCCGTTCAGATGTTCGGAGAGGGAAAGTCCCCGGGGGGGGGCCATAATACCCCCGGGGCGTCTTGCCTCTCACCCCCCCTTGATCTCCCGGGCATTTCCCCCCTGGGAAACATATGTGGGCCCCGCATCCCCAACAGATCCCGAAGTGGGGGGACTGCTCATTTGGGGGCTGGACACCCCCCGGGGCCCGTAAAAAACCCCCTCCTTATCTCACGGGTTCATTTGGGGGCCAGACCTTGCAAGGGCGTAAGGAATTTTTTGAGGCCTGTACCACCCGTGCCCCTAACAAAACACCTCGTCACAGGCCCTTTGGGGTCCTGCTTTCCCCCGCCCATCCAAATACCCCCGGTCACATTGGCTGGGTTTTATAACCCATCTTCCCCCATCCTCTGGTAACACCCTGATTGGGTATTACAGATCGTTTTTTTTAAGATGTCCCTTTTCCACTGTCGGCCTGCCTCGGCCCCCCCCCTGGTAACCTTTTTTTCCCACATTTTCGCCTTCACGGGGTGCCCCTTGCAGTTGTCCCCTGACCCGGAGTCCAGTTGTCTCCCAAATTGGCGGGCCCCTGTTCCCCCGCTTCAATTAAGCTAGATTTTTTTTCGGCCTATCACCCCCAACTAATGCCCAAATAGAAAGGGTTAACCCCTTTGGGGACCCACTTGCCCTTTTGTCCGGGGGGCCAGAAAGAGGGCTGACCTACTCCCATGGGCAGAATTTTCCACAAAACCTAGATTCCAGTCGCGGGGGCCCCCCTTTTTTATATTTGGTACGCCCGCACCCCCCCCCTCCTCTCCCACTGCCATCTCAGTCCGAAGTCCCTGCTCAGTAAATGGTCCGGACATGAGGGTATTTGGGGCCCCTTTCCCCCCATCTTTGCTCCGTGCTTGGCACCAAGAAAACTAGGGAAAAAAAGGGGTCCCCCCCCCAATTTTTCTCCTGGCATAAAATTTGGCTGTCTGCCCAAAAAGCAGGGTTTTGTCCCTAGCTATAAAATGGGGCCCCGCTAAAGTAGTCCCTTTGAGTACTTGATCTAAACCCGGGGGCCATAAACCCGGGTCCCGCCCCCATGCGCATCCCCCAACTCCCTTCATGTGTCGCTTTTCAAAACCCCCGGTCCTTAACCGTTTTCTCGTAAAGGGCTCCCCTTCCCCCGGGGCGAGCTACTAATGTATTCCGCGTGAAAGAGACTTGGATATGAGGGTGCCAGGGGAAGCGATACTTTCTCATCGAGGGAAGGGGGTTTGGGCCCCAAGAGGCAGGAACCAGAGGGGCAACCTTTTTGGACCGTCAACTTTCTGGGGGTTCCTCCGGGGTGGGAAGAGGGGGAGGCCAAGGGGGGGGGACTGTAAAAACGGCCGCGACCGTTCCCCGGGGGCGGGGTCCCCTCGCCCCCACCCCCCTCTCGGTGCCCCGGGCGGGGCGGGCGGTCCGTGGCCCGGGCCCCTGGCCGCGCTCTCCCGCGCACATAACAGCTACCCACCCCCTCCGATCCCGGCGCGCCGCACGGCCGCGGGCGCGCTCCCGCCCCTAAGGCGCGGCCCATCTCCTCTCTCTTAAAGGGCCATGCGCCCCTTTTTTGGGTGGTTGCCGGTCACTGACCCCATAATGGCTCCACCTCCGGGAGTCCTTGCCCATCTTTAGTGCCTCCTGTGCCCTTTTGAGAAAACGTCTTGTCCTTTTTTTCCTCTACCGTGTACAGCCCCCGCCCTGTTCCTGCGATGAACCCCTGGCCCCCGTCCGACCTATTGCCCGTCCCTGACCACGCCCCGCCTCACGATTCTGTACACGCTTATCCTTGGGTAAGCAAAAGGGTGGCACCCGGGAAATTTCCCGCCCGCAAGTCCATCCCCCTTTGCGGCTCTGGTGAAAACCCGGGTTCAAAATTAGTTCCGTTCCCGCTGGATTTCCCCCCATCGCTTGCGGGGCCCCGCGGATCCACACCCTGGGGGCCCTTACAGGTATGAGATTGGTCCATCTCTTGGCGAGCAGAAAAAGTGCCGCGAAAAAAGGGCCCGTATTGGGGTTAAAACCCCTTTTCCCCCTGCCCGTTTGGGTGAGGGTGATAGGGCCCAGATAAATCCAATTTTACTTTTTTCTGGTTCAGAGAGAGCACCAGAACCCAGAACAAATTTAAACCCCTGGTCAAGACAATATGGTGGGGCAGCCCATGTAGCCGAAAAATTGCTGGGAAAAAAATTTCTGGGCCCAAACGAGGACAAGGGGAACCCGGCAAGGGGAAATGGGACATTTTAAAAAAACGACCGGACTTTCCAGATCCGGGTTTTCCGAGGAAGGCGGAGGGGCCGTAATAAAATCCCCTAGCAACGGGGCCAGGGGCAATGGGAATAGGTAGGGGGGCAGCAGACCTGCCGGCTTGAGATGGGGGGGACTTGTTGCGGGACACAAGGTGCAC
>JAODAL010071107.1:0-15655 GCA_025379985.1 Phyllomedusa bahiana
TTTTTTCGGGGCCTCCGCGTCATTAACCCTTGTACTTTCTCCTCCTCAGCAGGTGAAATGTGTGGCCTTCCCCGGGACCAGGGCCCATGTCTGGCCTTGATCTTCATGTGGTATTACGACAACGAGCGGAAGGTCTGTGACTCCTTCTTCTACGGCGGCTGTCGGGGCAACGGGAACAGATTTGAGTCCAAACAGGAATGTATCAATCTCTGCGTGGCCCCGAAGAAAGGTTTGTGACCCTGTCCTGATGTCTCCATCTGCTCAGTCCTTAGGGGATGGGGGCTGCAGTAAGGTCCATTATATTAATCATTAGATTTGGGTGGTGCTATATCTGATGGTGAAGCAGTCTGATGGTGCCCACCCTGGGTCCATGTAAGACCAATCATCAGCAATCACATCTTATGAAGGTTAGAGGTCACCAATGAAGGAAGAAGACACAATTGAAGAACTATGCTGAGGAAAGGGTCACCGATGGCGAAGGAGGTCATCACTGGAGACCTATGGAAGAGGAGGGGTCATCATTGTAGAATAAGGTCATCACTGGGGAACTATGGAGGGGTCATCAATGGAAAAGAAGGTCATCACTGGGGACCTATGGAAGAGGAGGGGTCATCATTGTAGAATAAGGTCATCACTGGGGTACTATGGTGGGGTCATCAATGGAGAAGGAGGTCATCATTGGGGACCTATGGAAGAGGAGGGGTCATCATTGTAGAATGAGGTCATCACTGGGGAACTATGGTGGGGTCATTAATGGAGAAGGAGGTCATCACTAGGGACCTATGAAAGAGGAGGGGTCATCATTGTATAATGAGGTCATCACTGAAGAACTATGGATAGGGAGGAAGCCTCAATGGAGAATGAGATCATCACAGGGGACCTATGGAGGGGGAGAGGTCGTCATTGGCGAAAGAGGTCATCACTGGGGAGGTAGGGAGGTGCAGAGGACATCATTGTAGAATGAGGTCATCACTGGGGACCTATGGAGATGAGGGTTAATCATTATAGAAGGAGGTCATTACTGGAGAACTATGGGGAGGGAGACGTCCTCAATGAAGAATGAGATCATCACTGGGGACCTATGGAAGGAGATGGGTCTTCAATGGAGAAATAGGTAATCTCTGGGGACCTAGAGAGGTTCAGAGGTCATTGTAGAATGAGGTCATCACTGAGGCCCTATGGAGATGAGAGGTCATCATTATAGAAGGAGGTCATCACAGAGGTCCTATAAAATAGGAGGGGGTCACCATTGTAGAATGAGGTCATCACTGGAGAACTATGGAGGGGGAGGTTAGTGTGAGGTTAGTGTGTGGGTGATGCAAGATGAAGTTATGGTGCAAGGGTAAGATTAGGGTGGGATGGTGGGCGACTGAATGAGGTTGGGGTGAAAGCAGGTGACTTTGGGTGAGGTCGCGGTGGGGTGAGGGGTGACTGTGGAGTATTTTGCTCTGGCTAACACCAGGTGTCTCTCTCTCTCTCTGGATTGCAGGGAAGTCAGGTGCCTCTGATGCTCAGGATGCAGAGCCCACAGGCTCAGGCACAGATGCAGGTACAGTAACTCCCATCATCTTGTCGGGGCTGTATGACACTAATGAATGCAGTGTTCCCCAGACAAGTGCAAGCTCTCCATTCCAGAGTGTGACTCTTCTGTCTCCGCAGGTCTTGTCGTTGGAATCGTGTTTGGTGTTATTTTTGGAGCTGCGTTCCTGGTCACACTCAGCATGTACTTGGTCCAGAGGTGAGTCCTGATCATATATCTCTGGCTTAAATCCATTGTTCCCAGCATTGAACAGCTGATCCCACTTGGGATGGTGGGAAGTGGCCCGTGTACAGGCAGCTCCTGACCGATGGCCCAGTTCTGAAGGTCCAAAGAGGTCAAGTGATTAAAACCTGATATTATGACCTTGTTTTTATTTGATTTAGGAAGTGAAGGGATTAATTGTGGGATCTAGGCCAGGACAATTGCAGATCTGACCCTAACACACCTGACAATAATTAAGCTCTAACACTGACCCTGACAGACCTGACTGGGCACCGTTCTTAACCCTCATTTACCTAACTGTTATGTACCTGACCGGTCACCGGCCCTAACCCTGACATATCCGACCAGTCACTGTGCATAAACCCATCATACCCAACCAGCCTCCAACCTATACTCCAATAGCTGACTGTCCCTAAACCTGATATATATGAGTCATCATATGGCCATATACCATACCATACCCAATTACATCTGACAATCCCTAGAACCCAGATAAATTCCGAGCAATCACACCTCTTCCAACTCCGGTGTCCCACAAACTGATTTAGTTTCTGTCTAACAGAGAAGTTTTCAATTTACTCTTCTTTATGTAAAGGCTGATCTCCAACAATCACTGGGAGAACTCAGTGCTTAGGTATGTGCCCTCTCCACCCGTTATTGAGACAACTCCATGTCCGGGTATGTGCCCTCTCCACCATTCATTGGGACAACTCAACTTCAGGGTATGTGCCCTCTCCACCATTCATTGGGACAACTCAACGTCCGGGTATGTGCCCTCTCCCATGTCATTGAGATAACTCAACATCTCGCTATGTGCCCTCTCGCCCAGTCGCTGGGACAATTCAACATCAGGCTATGTACCCTCTCCACCATTCACTGGGACAACTCAACATCTGGGTATGTGTCCCCCTACACCTGTCACTGAGGCAACTCAGTGTCTGCGTATGTGTCCTCTCCACCTGTCGGACAACTCAACGACTAAGCATGTAGCCGCCTCCACCTGTTGCTGACACAACTCAACGTCTGGGTATAGGCCCCCTCCCCAGTGGCTGGACCAACTCCCGTTCCAAGTGTGTGCCCTCTCCACAATTCACTGGGAAACCTCAGCGTTTGGTTATGTGCACTCGCCCCCAGTCACTGGGACAACTCTAGATAAGTCCACCATTCACTGGGACAAATCTGGATATGTGCCTTCTGACCCTGTCACTGAGACAACTTACCGTCCGAGTATGTGCCCTCTCCATCATTCACTGGGACAACTCAACTTCCGGGTATGTGCCCTCTCCACCATTCATTGGGACAACTCAATGTCCAGGTATGTGCCCTCTCCCCCCATCACTAGGACAACTCGGTGTCTGGGTATGTGCCCTCTCCAGAAGTCACCAGGGCAACTGGCGGCCATCTACCATCTACATTATGTCCCAGCATCTGTGCACCATCTGAAGTCTTATGTATTTTTTTATGATCATTTTCAGGAAGAAAATGAAGAAACAGACGCACAAGCGCGTGCCGGACACCGAGATGAAATGAGGCGCCAAGAACGAGATGTAAATGTTTTATATGAAAAATTTCCACAAATAAAGTGAAAAAAAGAGGAAGATGCATGAAATACATGATTAATAAACAGGGGAGGGTCCTGAGGTGTATACCTAACACCGATCCCACCATAGTAGTATACACAGTCCCTCCGCTCTCTGCAGAGGTCATCAGAGGGTCCTGAGGTGTATACTCCACACCTATCCCACCATAGTAGTATACACAGTCCATCTGCTCTCTGCAGTGGGCATCAGAGGGTCCTGAGGTGTATACTCCACCTATCCCACCATAGGGATAAAACACATCCCTCCGCTCTCTGTAGGGATCATCAGGGGGTCCACAGGTGTATGCTCCACACCTATCCCACCATAGCAGTATACACAGTCCTTCCGCTCTCTGCAGCGGTCATCAGAGGGTCCACAGGTGTATACACCAACTATTTCCCCCCCATAGTAGTATACACAGTCCCCCCGCTCTCTGCAGGTCATCAAGGGTCCTGAGGGTAACTCCACCTATCCCACCATAGTATATACACAGTCCCCCCTCCTGCAGGGCACAGAGGGTCCGAGTGTATACCCACACATCCCACCATAGTAGAACACAGTCCCCCCTCTCTGCAGGTCATCAGAGGGTCAGGGTATACTCCACCTTCCACCATAGTATATACACAGCCCCGCTCTCTGCAGGGTCAAAGGGCCCAGGTGAACTCCACACCTATCCCACCATAGTATATACACCAAGTCCCCCGCTCTCTGCATAGGTCATCAGAGGGTCCTGAGGTGTATACTCCAACCTATCCCACCATAGTAATATACACATCCCCGCTCTCTGCAGGGTCATCAAGGGTCCTGAGGTGTATACTCCACACCTATCCCACCATAGTAATATACACAGCCCCTCCGCTCTCTGCAGGGTCATCAGAGGGTCCTGAGGTGTATACTCCACACCTATCCCACCATAGCAGTATACACAGTCCCTCCGCTCTCTGCAAAGGTCATCAGAGGGTCCTGAGGTGTATACTCCACACCTATCCCACCCTAGTATATACACAGTCCCCCGCTCTCTGCAGGGTCATCAGAGGTCCGAGGGTATACTCCACACCTATCCCAAACCCTAGTAGTATACACAGTCCCTCTGCAGAGGTCATCAGAGGGTCCTGAGCTGTATACTCCACAACTATCCCCCCATAGTAGTATACACAGTCCCCCCCGCTCTCTGCAGGGGTCATCAAGGGTCCTGAGGTGTAATACTCCCCCACCTATCCACCATAAGTATACAAGTCCTCCACTCTCTGCCGGGGCATCAGAGGTCCTGAGGGGTAAACTCCACACCTATCCCACCATAGTAGTAAACACAGTCCATCTGCTCTCTGCAGGAGTCATTAGAGGTTTTCCCGAGGTGTATACTCCAACCTACCCACCATAGTAGTTAACACAGTCCCTCCGCTCTCTGCAGGGTCATCAGAGGGTCCCTTTAGGGGTATACTCCACACCTATTCCCCCATATTAGTATAACACAGTCCCTCCGCTCTCTGCAGGGCATCAGAGGGCCCGGTGTATACTCCACACCTATCCCACCATAGTAGAAAACACAGTCCCTCCGCTCTCTGCAGGGGTCATCAGAGGGTCCGCAGGTGTATACTCCACACCTATCCCACCATAAAATATACACAGTCCCCTCCGCTCTTCAGGGTCATCAAGGTCCTGAGGTGTATACTCCACACCTATCCCACCATAGTAGTATACACAGTCCATCTGCTCTCTGCAGGGGTCATCAGAGGGTCCTGAGGTGTATACTCCACACCTATCCCACCATAGTAGTATACACAGTCCCTCCGCTCTCTGCAGGGGTCATCAGAGGGTCCTGAGGTGTATACTCCACACCTATCCCACCATAGTAGTATACACAGTCCCTCCGCTCTCTGCAGGGGTCATCAGAGGGTCCACAGGTGTATACTCCACACCTATCCCACCATAGTAGTATACACAGTCCATCTGCAGGGGTCATCAGAGGGTCCTGAGGTGTATACTCCACACCTATCCCCCCATAGTAGTATACACAGTCCATCCGCTCTCTGCAGGGGTCATCAGAGGGTCCTGAGGTGTATACTCCACACCTATACCCCTATAATAGTATTCACAGACCATCAGATTTCTGTGGGGGTCTTCCGAGAGGTTCTGGTGAGGTAGGGGAAACTATGGCCCACCAGTGATCTGAGAGGCGAGGGTGAAAACACGGAAACGCCCAGGATCTGGAGAGGGAGGGGAACACGGCCGCCCAAGATCTGGAGAGGGAGGGGAACACGGCTGCCCAAGATCTGGAGAGGGAGGGGAACACGGCCGCCCAAGATCTGGAGAGGGAGGGGAACACGGCCGCCCAAGATCTGGAGAGGAAGGGGAACACGGCCGCCCAAGATCTGGAGAGGGAGGGGAACACGGCCGCCCAAGATCTGGAGAGGGAGGGGAACACGGCCGCCCAGGATCTGGTTAGGCAGGGGAACACGGCCCCCCCAAGGGTCTGGTGAGGAGGGAACACGGCCGCCCAGGATCTGGTGAGGGAGGGGAACACGGCCGCCCAGGATCTGGTGAGGCAGGGGAACACGCCGCCCAGAGATCTGGTGAGGGTAGGGGAACACGGCCGCCCAAGGGTCTGGGGAGTAGGGGGAACACGGCCGCCCAGATCTGGTGAGGGAGGGAACACGGCCGCCCAAGATCTGTGAGGTAGGGGAACACGGCCGCCCAGATCTGGGAGGAGGGGAACACGGCCGCCCAAGATCTGGGGAGGGTAGAGCAACATGGCCCTCCACGATCTGGTGAGGCAGGGGAACACGGCCGCCCAGGATCTGGTGAGGTAGGGGGAACACGGCCGCCCAGGATCTGGTGAGGTAGGGGGAACACGGCCGCCCAGGATCTGGTGAGGTAGGGGGAACACGGCCGCCCAAGATCTGGAGAGGGAGGGGAACACAGACGCCCAATATCTGGAGAGGGAGGGGAACACGGCAGCCCAGGATCGGGTGAGGCAGGGGAACACGGCCGCCCAATATCTGGTGAGGTAGGGGAACACAGCCGCCCAGGATCTGGAGAGGGAGGGGAACACGGCTGCCCAGGATCTGGAGAGGGAGGGGAACATGGCTGCCCAGGATCTGGAGAGGCAGGGGAACACGGCCGCCCAGGATCTGGTGAGGGAGGGGAACACGGCAGCCCAGGATCTGGAGAGGGAGGGGAACACGGCCGCCCAGGATCTGGTGAGGCAGGGGAACACGGCCGCCCAGGATCTGGAGAGGGAGGGGAACATGGCCGCCCAGGATCTGGAGAGGGAGGAGAACATGGCCGCCCAAGATCTGGAGAGGAAGGGGAACATGGCCGCCCAAGATCTGGAGAGGGAGGGGAACACGGCTGCCCAGGATCTGGAGAGGCAGGTAAACACGGCTGCCCAGAATCTGGAGAGGGAGGGGAACACGGCCGCCCAGAATCTGGAGAGGGAAGGGAACACGGCCGCTCAATGTGAAATCACCTTCACTTTATTTCGACATTTACATTTTAATCACAGTTTTAAGTGAGAGAACAAAATATAGGATCCAAGATGGAGTCACACCCCACCAAGAGACAGCAGCAGAAACATACGGAGAAGCTCCACATCCCATCCATGAGAGAGGAGCTCTGCATCCATCATCATCCAGACAGGCATGGGGGCATAGGAGATGTATGGCACATGTGGGGAATGCTCCTCCTCCCGAGCTTGTCACTGGGGATGGAGGAACCATCACTCCCGCGACCTCTGGAGACATAGGGTCGATAGTTCATCAGCTCAACCAGGAGGACAGTCGTTACCTCAGAGAGGCTCTGCGCTCTTCCGCTTTACAACCATTGATCATATGGGCAGGAGAGGCCTAGAGGGAAGAGACAAAGTCAGAAGCCTAGTCCGGGAGGAACCAGTGACACCCACCAGCTTCCGGAGGAGTCCCACCATAACAGAGAGAACCAAGCTCCTTCCCCAACCTTGACCCAACCCCTGCTCAACCTCTAGACCTCACCTGCTGGATCTCGTGCATGGCTCGCCGGATAGACTTGTGATAATGGCGGGAGGAGGCCATCGTCCTGGAGACACCTGCCACCTCCAGAGCTACGGACGGATGTGGAGAGTGTGCGTTCTCATCCTCCAGGGACAATGTCTTCTTCAGAAACTTCAGCTCTTCACAGTCTGGGGCCCAAGTGCTTATCTACAAAGAAAGGGGTCACCAGACGATGGAACCAAAAAACCACCAAACCCCAAAATCTCCAACCGTCAACCCCCATAATCTGCAACCAACAATCCCCCACAACCTAAACCATCAACCCCCAACATCTCCAACCACCAACTCCCTAAAATCTCCATCAATCCCACCAAAACCTCAAACCACCTCCTAAAATCTTCAACCACCAAAACTCCCAAACACAAACCTCCCAACACCTCTAACCAGAAACTCTAAAAATAACCCCCCAAATGATGATGGGAGTGATAATCTAGAGATTAGATTGTGAGCTCCTGGGGTCAGGGATGATGATCTGGAGATTAGATTGTGAGCTCCTGGGGTCATGGATGATGATCTGGAGATTGTGTGAGCTCCTGGGTCGGGGATGATGATCTGGAGATTAGATTGTAAGCTCCTGGGTCGGGATGATGATCTGGAGATTAGATTGTGAGCTCCTGGGGTCAGGGATGATGATCTGGAGATTAGATTGTGAGCTCCTGGGGTCAGGGATGATGATCTGGAGATTAGATTGTGAGCTCCTGGGTCAGTGTTGTTGACCTGGAGATTAGATTGTGAGCTCCTGGGGTCAGGGATGATGATATGGAGATATTTGTGTGTGTGGATGAGAATTGGAGATAGTGAGCTCCTGGGGTCGGAGATGATGATCTGGAGATTAGATTGTGAGCTCCTGGGGTCAGGGATGATGGGAGTGATACATTGTGTGTGATAGGAGATTAGATTGTGAGCTCCTGGGGTCAGGGATGATGATCTGGAGATTAGATTGTGAGCTCCTGGGGTCAGGGATGATTACCTGGAGATTAGATGTGTGCTGGACCGGTCAGGAATATGATCTGGAGATTAGATTGTGAGCTCCTGGTCAGGGAATGATGATCTGGAGATTAGATGTGAGCTCCCGGGTCTGGGATGATGATTGGGGGATTAGATTTTTGACCCTCCTGGTCAGGGATGATGACCAGGAGATTAGATTGTGAGCTCCTGGGTCAGGGATGATGATCTGGAGATTAGATTGTGAGCTCCTGGGGTCAGGGTTGATGATCTGGAGATTAGATTGTGAGCTCCTGGGGTCAGGGATGATGATCTGGAGATTAGATTGTGAGCTCCTGGGGTCAGGGATGATGATCTGGAGATTAGATTGTGAGCTCCTGGGGTCAGGGATGATGATCTGGAGATTAGATTGTGAGCTCCTGGGGTCTTTGATATTGACCTAGAGATTAGATTGTGAGCTCCTGGGGTCAAGGATATTGACCGAGAGATTAGATTGTGAGCTCCCGGGGTCAGGGATGATGATCTGGAGATTAGATTGTGAGCTCCTGGGGTCAGGGATGATGATCTGGAGATTAGATTGTGAGCTCCTGGGGTCAGGGATGATGATCTGGAGATTAGATTGTGAGCTCCTGGGGTCAGGGATGATGATCTGGAGATTAGATTGTGAGCTCCTGGGGTCAGGAATGATGATCCGGAGATTAGATTGTGAGCTCCTGGGTCAGGGATGATCAGGCTCTTACCTTCTCGCAGGGTTCCCGCAGGATCTCCCCGTACGGCTGGATCCCGTTGCTTTGGTGGAATTCCACTAGTGCCAGCAGGGAGGTGTGGGCGCGGTCCTCCCCCAGAATAACGTAACAGCCGTTGGCGCGCGCGTCCACCATGTAATGGCGGCAGCAGGTGAGAGCCCTGAGTGGACGGAGACCATCAGCAGCGTGAAATATGCAGTATATCCGGGACGTGTCGCCATACGTTACCCCCGCTATGTAGTCGCCATACGTCACTCCCCACAATGTTGGTGCCATATGTCAGCACCACCATGTAATCGCCATACGTCACCCCCCACAATGTTGTTGCCATACGTCAGCACCGCCATGTAATCGCCATAGTGCCCCCCACAATTGTTGCCCCTTGCCATACTCACACCCCAATGTGTTCGCCAAATACGTCAGCACCGCCATGTAATCGCCATACGTTACCCCCACCATGTAGTCGCCATACGTCGCCCCCCCACAATGTTGTTGCCATACGTCAGCACCGCCATGTAATCGCCATACGTCAGCACCGCCATGTAATCGCCATAAAGTGTTCACCCGCCTTGTAGTCGCCATACGTCACCCCCGCCATGTAGTCGCCATACGTCGCCCCCCCACAATGTTGTCGCCATACGTCCGCCCCCCCCACAATGTTGTCGCCATACGTCGCCCCCCCACAATGTTGTCGCCATACGTCGCCCCCCCACAATGTCGCCATACATCGCTCCCCCACAATGTTGTCGCCATACGTCGCCCCCACCATGTTGTCGCCATACGCCGTCTCTGTCATGTTGTCACCAGACGTCGCCACCACCATGTTGTCGCCATATGCCGTCCAGTCCGCCGTACACTCACCGGTAGCTCAGGATGTAGCCAGCGCGGGTCTGGCTGATGCGGATCAGGAAATCTCCAGGTTCTTTATCGGCCAGCAGATTCTCTGTGTCCCTATAAAGAGTGAAGAGTGAGCCACCCCTCAAGACTGCCCCCTCACCCCAGGGTCATACTGCCAGGACGAGTTACCAGAGCATCTCATCCACATGGACACCCATCATACCCCATGTACTCTCCGTCATTGCCCCTACCACGCCCGCTGGGTCACTAACCACCACCCGTCATTACCCCACCACTGTTTCAGTCTCTGCTGGCTCAGAAAGCCTCCCCCCATCTGGCTTACACCCTCCATGCGCCCTCTGGTGACTACCCCACCCCATTCCCTATGGAGCGTTACCTGCGTGATATCATGCCATGCAGCCATGGAGGGAAGGCGCCTCCGTCCAGCACCTTCTTCACCTGCGTCTCCTTGAACCACAGCAGGGTTTTGCGTCGCTGCATCAGTTTCGTCTCTCCGCCCTCGTTACTGGTCGCAGACACTGGTGGACGCATTATGGGATTGTCGAATGGAGAAAGCTGCAGCCAAGGACATGACAAAATGTGAGAGGTCACACGGTCACCGGGTAGGAAGGTCAAAGGGCAACACCCCAGAGCCGGCCGGCCAGTAGATGGGGTACATGGCCTGATGAGCACCACAGAGTACAGAATAGACCAGTCTGACTGCAATCAGAAGTCACCTCGTCGCTCCAGGGGCGGCGTCACTTACGATCGATGTCCTAAGCCCGGTTAAGAGTTTGGGTCAGGGTTATTGTTAGGGATATAACTAGAGTCAGTGTTAGCGGTATTGCTAGGGCTTCCATTAGGGATATTGCAGGGATATTGCTGGGGCCAGGGTTATTATTAGCTATATTGCTAGGGTTCGTGTTAGGGATATTGCTAGGGTCATGGTTAGTGTTAGGGATATTGCTAGGGTCATGGTTAGTGTTAAGAATATTACTAGGGTCAGGGTTAGGAATATTGTTAGGGCTATGGCTAGTATTAAGGATATTGCTAGGGTCATGGTTAGTGTTAGGGATATTGCTAGGGTCATGGTTAGTGTTAGGGATATTGCTAGGGTCATGGTTAGTGTTAGGGATATTGCTAGGGTCATGGTTAGTGTTAGGGATATTGCTAGGGTCATGGTTAGTGTTAGGGATATTGCTAGGGTCATGGTTAGTGTTAGGGATATTCAAGGCCCCAAGGTAGTTTTAAGGGATATTCAAATCATGGAAAAAAATGTTGGGGATTTTCAAATTCCGGGTTAGTGTTTGGGATATTCAACATTTGGTAGTTAGGGAATTACTACAGGGGTTAGTTTTAGGGAATTCCGGGGGTCATTTTTTATTTTTGGGGGATATTCTGGGGAAATTTTTAAAGTTTTAAGGGAAAATTCTGGGGTCATGGTTAGGGGTTGGGGGATATTACCTGGGGGCCCCATGGTTTGGGTTTTAAAAAATATTCTGGGTCAGGGTTTAAAGGGGGGGAAATATTCAATAAAAAGGTTATTTTAAGGGATATTGCTGGGGTTAATTTAAATGTTGGGGAAATTACAAAAGCATCATTTAGTTTTAAAATTTTGGGGCTGGGGTCAGATTTAATTTTAGGGTTATTACACATCATGGTTAGTTTAGGGAAATCGGGGACAGGTTTAATGTTAGGGATTTTTGAAATTAGGGGGTTTCATTTGGTTTTTTTTGTTAGGGATTTACGGGGTTAAAGGTTTAAATTGTTAGGGATATTCGGGGTTAGGGGTTAGTGTTAGGGATTTACTAAGGTTTTCGGGTTTTAGTGTTGGGGATTTTTACTATCAAAAAAACCCATAAAAAAAAAACAGTTTCCCTTATTTTTCACATTTTTTGGTTCAAAAAAATGCTTATGCCCCCCCCCCGGGCTTAAAAGGGGGATCTCAAGGGTGGGGGGTCCTACTCTTTTACCCACAGAAAAAAGAATTTCCTTGGAAAGACCCCCCTTAGAAGAAAAAAAAAAAGGACCCAAACCGCCTTGAGATCCCCGGGGGTTGGGGGAAAGCCCCCCGGGTGTTCAAAAAACATTTTTTTTATTCCCCTTGAAATTTAAAATCCAAAGGGTTTTTTTTTATTTTTTTTTAAAAATTTCATTTTTTAGGGAAAATTACTTTTTGGGGATTTTTAGTTTTAGGGAATTCTTAGGGTCCCCTGGGTTTTTTTAGGGATATTGCTAGGGTTTGGGGTTTTGGGGTATTACTAGGGGCCCGGTTAGGTTAAGGGGGAAAAAACAAAGGGGAGGGGTTTGTTTTTAGGGATATTGGGTAGGTTTTAAAGGGTTTTAGGTATTTTGGTTTTTATATTGTCAGATTTTTGGGTTTGGGGTTGGAAAAATTGCTAGGGTCAAGTTAATGTTGGGATATTTAGGGCGGTTAGTGTTAGGGTTTAGGGTTTTTTTGTAGGGGTTTTTGTTAGTGTTTGGATATTGGGGTTTTGAGTTAAGTTTGGGGGTTTTTATGAATGGTTATTTAGGATATTCTAGGGATGTTTTTGTTAGGGATATTTTAGGGTTAGGGTTGGTTGGAAAATCTAGGAAGTTTGTTAGGGGTATTGCAGGGTTAGGTTGTGTTAGGGGGAATTTCTAGGGGCATGGTTGTTAGGGATATTCTAGGCATGGTTGTGTTGGGAATTTTCAGGTTTTTTTAGGATATTCTAGGTTAAGGTTAGGGAAAATTTTAACATGCAAGGGGTTTGGGGTATTGTAAGGGGGCATGGTAATTTTAGGATATTACAGTCATGTAGTGTTAATATTTCTAGGGGCATGGTTTGTTTGGATATTGCTAGGGTCGGTTATTTTTAGGGGTATTTCGGGGATGGTTTGTTTAGGGGTTTCAGGGAAAAGGTTAGTTGTTAGGATATTGCAGGGGGATGGTTATGTAAGGGGTATAACTCGGCGGTTGTGTAGGGAAAATCTAGGTCAAGGGTTTTGTTTGGGGTATTTAAGGGGCATGGTTATGTAAGGGGAAATTTCTAGGGGCATGGGAAAATTTTTTTGGGGAATTCTAGGGATGGGGCATGTTAGGGATATTTCTAGGGGCATGTTTTTTAAAAAAGGGATTTTTTTTCTAGGGGAATGTTCGGTTTGGAAATTCGAAAAATCACAGTTCGGGTTAGAGGTGAAAAAAAATTCAGGTTAAAATTCAAAAAAGTTCCCAAAATGACCCCCAAATTAGCAAACATTCTCTCTGAAAAATTACCTAATCCAAACCCTCACCCTATTCCCCAAAGTCTTCTCCTCTGCTCAAATCAAATCTCAACCACGACCAATGGGAAAAAAGCCCAAAAATGTCACACTGCCTGGGAAAATCGGCTCAGGCCGGGGGACCGAAAGGGTCCGAGGTTTCTCAATTCGCTTTATTGTGGCCTTTTCCAGATAGGCACCGGCGGGGGCGCGCTCCTAAAACATAACAAATGGCTCATAAAATTTAAAACCTGAAAAATTTTCCAAGAAGAACCCCCCCAGTAGACTGTGAGCCCCTGAAACCATACAGTCTCTTACTTCGAGCAGCCTCCTCCAGCTCCTCCTCTTTGTCCCCCCCCGTCCCCCCACCCCCGGCTCATCCCCCCCCCAGCTCCCCGGTGTCTCAAGCGCTCCCGCTCAGCCTCCAACTCTTGCTGCTTCTCATTCATTTTCCTCATTTCGTCCAGAAGCTTGAGGAACACTCTCCGGCAGAGGAGACCCTTATACTCTGAGGAGAAGACAAAGGGGAACCTGCTGGAGACTGTAGAAGACTCTCACAAAAAAAACCACAAATTAACCAGAATAAAACAAAAAACCTTTGGGTTGAAACACAAAAAGAGAACATTAACGGACATAGCAGATGGGGGAGAAGGAAAGGCAAAAACCGGACTATGCACACAGGAGACAAAGACCGGGAAAAGGAGGGCAATGACCTGGGATTATAGACAGATGAGAAGAACAATGACCTGGGACTATGGACAGAAAAGGAGGACAATGAACTGGGACTAAAGACAGAAGTTGAGAAGGACAACGACCTGGGACTATAGACAGAAAAGGAGGGGAAAACCTAGGGAAATTTAGACGATGAGGGAAAAAAATGACCTGGGACTATAAACAAAAGGGGGACGACAATCCGGGATTAACCCAAAGAAGAAGACAATGACCTTGGACAACAGACAAATGAGAAGGAGGAGAACAATGACCTGGGAGTACAGATAGACGATAAGGAGGACAATGACCTAGGAATTTAGACAGATGAGGAGAACAATGACCTGGTACTATAGACAGATAAGGAGGACGACAATGACCAGGGATTATAGACAGATGAGGAGGAGGACAATGACCTTGGACAACAGACAGAGGAGGAGAACAATGACCTGGACTATAGACCAATGAGGAGGAGGACAATGACCTGGGACCATAGACCGATGATGAGGAGGACAACGACCTGGGACTATACATAGATGATGAGGAGGACAATGACCTGGGACCATAGACTGATGATGAGGAGGACAATGACCTGGGACCATAGACCGATGAGGAGGAGGACAATGACCTGGGACCATAGACCGATGAGGAGGAGGACAATGACCTGGGACTTTAGACAGATGAAGGGGACAATGAACTGGGACCATGGACAGATAATGATGTCCCAGGGACTATGGACACCTAAGAAGGGTCCACCTATGAGGTCGTGGTTTGGGCTCCGGCCCCATTACTTACGCTTCTGGATCTTGACCACGGCGTCCTGTAGCCTCAGCAGCTTCTGCGTCATGTCATCCTGATGCCAGTACTTGAAGAAAAGCCGCGACGTCCTGTCAGGTCACAGAGACAGAAGTGTAACCAGGAGATAACACCATGGCGGGCGTCCTGCCCGGTACTTACCCGCACTGCCAGCCGTCTAGCTCCGCTCTCTGCAAGATCCGAACACAACTGCAAGAGAAAAGATAGTTATATTCAGCAAATGAAGCACAGCGCCCCCCGGAGAGCCCACCAGATAGGCTCATCACCACATCTATGCCCAACATTTACCCATGGGGCCTGGACTCCTCTGAAGAGTCCTGTGATATGAGATCCTGTAAGGTGTGAGGTTAGGCCCCATGCTCTGACCCCACTGCCTAGACTTTTGTGATCCCCACTCCAGCAGAACACTGCCCGTCACACTGCCTCCGCCATCTTTTTTTTCTTCCCATAATGTATACTGAAACCACAAGAACAACTAATACCTTCAGGCAAAGATATAATGACTACAAGATAAAAAATAGCTTTTATTACAGTATACACTAAAAATTGAGTGTGAAAGATAGACCCCTAGAAATTCCCCATTTACTACTTTCTCCTAAAACTAAGAGGACAACGGGGCACCCGCCCTGAAAAAGGGCGACCCCGCAACCCTGTCCCCACTAATCCTATAAATCCCTAACAATGGCATACCCTACAAATAATCTACATATCATTAATTTTCTAAAAATAAAAGGCAGCATATATCAGTGCAAGACAGATTGATACATATAACTATCTAATACAAAAAAACACAAACACTATATACAGGCAATAGATATCCCATAAACAAAATCCCAACGCGTTTCCCCTAGTAATATATAGGTTCATCAGGGGGCAGTCTCACAGAGGATGCCTGTTGGTAGATAGCTCAAAGATAAATGGGTATACTTGACAAAAAGAGAAAATCCACGCCCTTTAAATTTTTTATGATAAAAGGGGTCCCCGATATTC
>JAODAL010071108.1:0-15655 GCA_025379985.1 Phyllomedusa bahiana
TTGCTTTTAAAACTAAAAAAAGTATGTCACAACCATGAACAAAGGCACTGGAGAGAATGCCGAAGGGGAGAACATTGAAAACACCCAGAGAGAAATGCAGAGCAGGATGAGCAGCAAGACAACCTGGAGGAAACAAACATGGAAAGAAAGTGTTGTTACACCCCTTAAAAAAATGAGAACCAAGGGTTTAATGGGTAGAAAACTTGGAAGAATCCAGAGAATTTTTTTGTCATGAAAAAGACCCTTCTTAAAATTAAATATAAAACTTCAAAATTTTGTGGTATGTACCAAAAAGCGGGGAAAAAAACATTGACGTGGTCCAAGCTACCAGATCTTACTCATTGCATGCTAGGCCCTAAAAAATGCAAACCTTATATACATGGTTGTACTAATTGTAAAAATGTACTCACCTGAATGCAGTGAGTATCCCAGTAGCTCTTCTGCATCGCAGATATAACACAATGGCAGAATATCACAAATGAGACCCAGCACACCCGCCAATGACATAACGTCACATGACGTAGCCAAGAAAAAAAACATCATGTGTGACTGGGGAGAAAAATACGAGCCACAATGTTTAGGGAGACAGAACACAAAAAAACAGAAATAAAAGCAAAAACAGTGTTAAAAATACACAGGATACACACAGGATACACGGAAAGCTAAAAAAACCAAAATGATTACAAAAGAGGGTGAGATATAAACAGAGGAGAAGCAATATAATTCGATAATGAAATAAAATTTCATTTCTTAAATTGAGAACACGAAGAGATACAGAATTAAGGGTCATAATCCAATATGCCTCCCTGTCTATTGATCGATATTTAAGATTACCTTCTCGTTTAGAAACCTCAACTTTGTCAATTGCAAAAGTCTAGGAACATCTAACATGAAAACTATGCTGCTCAATAAAATGTTGTGCTGCATTAGAGATAGTGTGACCCATTGGATTCTTCATATAGTTTAGATCTACTAATATGTAGATTTTATATTTATGAGAAGTGAACCCAACATAATGCAAATTACAAAGTGCATACTGTATCAAATAAATATTATTACAATTGAGGTACTGTTTGAGTTTATAGGTTTTATTATGTCGTGTACATGTTGTGGTAGGATGAACAGATGAACAAATTTTGCAGGGGTGGGCACCACATCTAAAAAAGCCATTAAAGAGAACCAGGTAGATTTCTGTGAATTGAAAGAAAAATAATTTGGCAAAATAAGATTGTCCATGGTGATTGGACATTTGGCCACAATTCGCATTCCTTACCAAGAATATTTGCAGGACACTATCATCAGAAAGTATTGGTAAATATTTCATTATGATTTGTTTGATTTTGGAAAAGTGAGCACGATTTAAAACCCACTGAGGGTACCCACTGATAAGGAGACGCTCTCTAATGCAGTACGACTCAGCTTTAAAATTACTCTTATTTGTGCAGCTCGGCTTGCCTCGGGTGAGTTAACCCTTAGCAATAGAAATAGTGGTGTGCTTGGGATGAAGACTGTGGAAATTTAAAAAGTTGTTCCTCCTTACGAAAAATGGTGTTGCCTGGAACAGAGGATATAAGAAAAGAAGATTTAAGATTATAGTGATTATTATTCAAAAATTCAACAACAGGGGGTAAAGAAGATGAAGGACCCTGCCATATGAATAACAGGTCATCTACATACCATTGGATGTCGCCACAAAAAGGTTTAGAATCAAAAAAAACATACATTGTTTCCTCCCATGATATGACTAATTTGGCAAGGAAAGGTGAGAATTTAGCACCCATTGAAACCCCTCACAACTGTAAATAAAAATGACCATCACATTAAAAAAATGATGTGTCATTAGAAACGTTGTAACCATTTTAATAAAAATGTGTAAATCAAAAGAATATGAAGTAAATTGACTTAAATGAAAATACAATGAAAAAAAAAGGGCATCCAATGGTATGGGGTATACAGAGACCACCCAAAACATTGCCACCATGTAATAAGTTTTTTCATTTTCTGGTTCTAAGACACTATGATCAAGAGCTGACAGCTCGAAACATGTCAATGTTTTTTCCCTGCTTTTTGATGTACATACCACAATTTTAGAAGTTTGATATTTAATCAAGAAGGCTCTTTTTTCATGACAACAAAGTTCTGCTGGATTCTTCAAAAAGTTTGCTATTGCATTCCATTTTACCATAAGGTTCCATGTAACCCTGGAGTGATGAAACTGGTGAGTGGTAAGTGCTTTTTTTGCTGTTTAATCTTATGTACATGCTTTTTTCTTAATTACACCCTTCTCCACTCTGCATTCTTCTTCCAGTTTTTATGACTTATACTCAGATATGCTATCATCATTATCAGATATTATAATGACCATATAATCCATACACACAAACAATTCTTTCCATCTGTTTACTTTCTATCTTATCAATTTCTCTTTATATCTTTAATATAGTATGTTCCCATCATTCTCAAGTAAAAAATTTCAAAAGAAAGCTTTTAGGGCTCCAACATTTGACCAAAATACATGTTTAACCAAAGCACACCAGGCATGCTTGTACAACAACTATAATGTTGAGGGCCACATTAACATTATGGTTGTCCTCAAACAACCATGGTGCGTCATGGGGTCAGTAAAAGGCCCAAGATGCCCTTTTAAAGGGTTTTATATAATAGCCAGTCTGTTCCCCCTCTTTAGCACCAAGGACATGTATGAAAGTGTTTCTTCACCCTTTTTCTGGCGTACAAATGCACCTAACTGAGCAGTCTACGATGTCTAATGCACATAATGAATGTGTTAGGCACATTGTTCGTATGACTCGACACTTTGTAATGCGCCTAACATGAAGGGTTGTTATGGGGGGGTGTCGCACCACACAATATTAGACACATCTATGAATGTGGTTCAGCAAAACTAGGCGCATTACTGATCCGACTGGCAGACCTATCTCAATGTGGTCTGCCTGAGCCTGAGGAGTCGAGGTGGAGATAGATTTGCTGTAAGGGGCAAAAATGTCCAATATTTCTCAACTTACACCAGTATAATAATGAAAAGTAATTAATTATAAATATCAAACTGTATAAAATGTAATTATTTAAATTTAATGAAAAATGTAATCATATAAAATTAATATAAAAATATATAATATCCCAAAAATATAAAAATATCTCCTAATAAAATGTATTTAAATTAATAGAATCTGAAACAAATTTTACATTAAAAGACCCATTGATTATTGTTGTTCAGATTTTTATATTTAAAATTTTTACTACATTAAATTTAAATTATTTTGCTGCACTACACCTTTATTCTACGTACAGCAAGAGCCAGCACAGCACAGGTATTGCTGGGACCTGTGGCCTCCAATCAGGATCAGCTACCATAGTTTCTATTCACTGACATGCTATTCTAAAGATTTTTCTTTTATTTCCAGCCTGTCTATAACTTTAATACATGTTAGGTGCATTACTTATTGCGCCTAAGTTACCTAATGCGCCTAACTCATAGACGAGGTGTGTCGAACTTTACACACCATTTCTGAACGCACAAAAACCACATTCATACATCAGGCGCATTATACATTGAAAATGAGACTCGACTAATCACTTTGACACACCTTCCTTCATACACGTTGCCCCAAGTGTCCTACCTTGGAATGTGGTTAGTGTGTCTAGGGAGTCTGGATAGTGCTGTCAGAGCTGTGCTACAGCTCCAAATCCAAGATGGTGCAGACTTCCTGTGCTGGTGATGTCTCCTCTGCCAAGTGCATGCAATGTTTTCTATGGGAAGGTGGAGATCTGCTCCTTCTGTGCCTGAACTTTGTCCATCCCTGCTTGCTTTGTTTAAGGTCTTAAGGGCCAAATAAAATGATATGGAGGGATGAATTTGGTCTGTGGGCCTTTAGTTTGACATGTGCTTAAAACTGAAAACATCCATAGTAAATACAGATAATAATAAATGAGCTGGGATGGGGATTTGATAGGGACAGAGTGTTGAGTTGGGCACTACAAGGATCACTTTGATGGTTAAAGATCTTGCAAAAACAACTCACTTTGCAATATGTGTCCATTAACAGTGTCCTACCTATTCCTAGATTTCCCCTCTTGTATGGGCTGCCTCAGCTCCTCAGGTTGCTATAGCTACAGACCTGTGTGATCTCTCCTGATAGGCTGCC
The DNA here is from genome assembly GCA_025379985.1 of Phyllomedusa bahiana. Classification (NCBI taxonomy): domain Eukaryota; kingdom Metazoa; phylum Chordata; class Amphibia; order Anura; family Hylidae; genus Phyllomedusa; species Phyllomedusa bahiana. Next base: position 4,164 of record JAODAL010071108.1, read on the forward strand.
AGTGCTGGTTGCTACAGCTACAGACCTGTCACTGCAGGCCAGTAGTAGCCAGGAAACACGCCCCTGAATTAAAAAATGAAACTGAGAAAACAGGACTGAAGATGAATCAATGTAGTGGGAAAAACCCTTTAATAATAACAAAGGGAAGCTAGGGTGATTGTATGTGAATCCTATGGCCTGAACCCTATGGCATGGAAAGCAGACTGAGCATTAAAATCTCTGCAGCAGATTACAACTGATCTGAATGAATATTTCTTGTGTACTGTTGGTACTGTGACAGAACCATGTGTCAGATGTGGATATTCCTCTATGGTTACTGGCATTGTGATACTGATATATTTCCGATGTGAAGCCTGTACTACAATATTAACTGATTAAGGATGAGCTGCAATGTTTTTCCCTATCAATAATCAAGCTTTTACTAACCACTGTGTGCACATATTGGTTTAACATTTACTTTGAAGATGGTACTTTAAATAAAGTAATGCACAATAAATAACTAATAAGAGAAAAAACAACAGGCCTGATTGTTTTAATATTTGTAACTCTGTTACCTTTCATACACGTTAGGTAAACAAGTCTTCGAGTTGCATTTGGCTGGGAACTTTCACCATGCATACACCTTATGTAAAGTAAAAATATAAGGCAGTTCAAATAAATATACCGGTAGATATATTATATTGCGACCACGATCTACCCCACATAGGAGATCTGTAGCTCCTTACTTGTACTTCAATTTGAAACGGGTAGTTACCTTGTATATAATTCACATTTATTGTGTTTCACAGTAACAAACTTCAACACTTAAAACATAGGTTACTTGCGCTTCAGTTGCACATAGCTCCATGGTCAGACAGTCCAAAAGTGTAAAACTTCTCATGCATCCGCATTAGCGTGGCGTGTCCACCTGGAGCAAATGAATGGACAGGCGGGCAGCAAGCGCAGACGTGCGCGACATTTCGGGAGAATCCCTCCCCCTTTCTCCAGCGTTGTTTCAAATTGAAGTAAAAATATAAAGCAAACATAGGTTTATATATAAATGTTCATTTCCACTTTTCCTTTTTCCTCTAACTAATCTGCTTATATGAATGTCTTTCCTTCCGGAAAGTCTGGTGTTTTATTAATAAAGTTTATGCTACAGTGTTACACAAAATTATATGTGCATCTTTATATTGACATAATATGGTGTGCCTCATGGACTTTGTCAGTTTATATATTTTTCCAAGGTTATTGTGTAAACGGCTTAATGTACCGTCCGTGATATTTCCTATTATGTTGTAAATGTGATCATAATATGTAAAGACTCACAAAATCCCTGAACAGTTTGTTAGAAATAATGCAACAAAAGAACTGCAGAAAAGTGTAATAAAAAGAGGAAATAGAAGTTCTTCAGTAATAAGTCTGTAAATATTTACACGCTTTTCCAAGTTACCACAAGAAGCACTGGTCTCCATCTCCAGCAAGACGAATATTGAAATTAGCATTTAGATCAAGGGAAATCTATTTATTTGGCTTTGTTGTCCTCAAGGTTATCTCTCACGTTTTTTCTTTTTCTTGGCACTCAGCAGTAACAAACTCCAGAACAAACTCTTTGTAGTCAGTATAAATTTCTGCAGTAATATAAATACATCATCTATACAGACTGTATTAATAAAAGTATAAGACAATAATCTAAATTCATCATGCTTATCTACTGAATACACTGCTAATGCAGGTCATGCACACACAATAAATGTCCAAGTATCTTGGCCAAACTATCTGTTTTTGTATTCTCTTGCCCTGAACGTAGCTGCAAGTTTGACGTTTTCATAGAAATGCCACATAGTTATTTATAATATAGCAATTTAATATACCAAAAATCTTTGATTGTGGGGTCACAGCTTAGTAAGTGTCATCAGATATTTCCATATCTATTGCTCAAACTGGTAAATGCACCAATTTTCTGAATTAATCATTCTGGTGCGACTACCAGCTGTGAGACATTTATAGCATATCCTATCAGAAAATCTATGATGGAAAATCTCTTTACAGTAAATAATAAGGCTGTTCTAGCTGCAGAGGAAGCATAATTGTATGCAAAATGGCCATTACCGTCAATACTTTTTTTTAGCCCACTACTGTTGCCTTTTATGAATAAAGCCTTGGATTTCGGGTGAGTGCCACTGGATTAATCGTTTTTTGTTTTTCTCTGTGCTAAAGAAAGCCAAAACAAAAAAAAAAAGCCCCCAAAAAAAGTTTGGGGCAATGGTAGGGGGTAAAAACTAAGTAGCTAAAAAAAAGTCAGAATTGTTAAGCATGCATAGTTTTTTAAAATGGAAAAATTGGGCCTTTTTTAAAAGGTTTTTTTCAAAAAGGTATTGTCTAGGTATTAAGCAGCATTATTAAAATGGGCTTTTCTATATGAATTTGTATAATATCTCTGTGGGCCCTCAAAGTGAGCTGGAGGGAAAAAAGGAGGGTGCACGACCTATAGAGATCAGGAAACAAGGGGGGAAGAAAAAGACTGTCTGGCAGGACAGGCTCTATGAGCACAATATTGATTACGTACTGTTCTGCTGGGTAAAGGGTGAAGGGATTGAGTGGTTTTGGGTTGGAGTTGACTAAAACGTGTAGATTTTTACTTATCAAGGGGACCCCTTGAAAAATTTAAATCTTTCATATGGCTTTGTGAAATTTGGGGGTGTTTTAACTAAATTTAATGACAAATTTCTGGTACAACCCCAATCAAAAAAAAAAAAATATATATAGAAAAAAGTATAAAAAGAAAGCCTTTTTCTATCATATTAAAAATTTCAAAAAAAAAGGGATCAATAAAAGGTGCTTTACTAATAACACCAATGGGAAAAATATCATCGCCACTACAAATATAAATGTAGATTTTTTTTTACATTTTTTGAGCGTCCCTGGTCGTTTGTTCTAAAATACTAAAATTTGAAGGCTTTATATTTTGGGGTAATGCAGGAGTTAAATTAAATGTTTTTTATGTAGAGGACACTGTGACAAAAACCTCCCAACTGGGATGGTGGGTTGAGGTGGAAAAAATGCGCACCCCCATTACCATTGTAGTGGGAGCCGCTACACTCAGTCATTGCCGAATCAAAGTACGTGTTAAGGGGGGGGGTAAAAAGGGGGGAGAGAAGAAAAAACCTTTTTACTCAAACTACTCCACTGTGCTTTTGCTCAATATATGGGGTTTTTATCGGTACTTGTAGATTCCCCGTACCAAAGATTAGCATGTTCTAAAACGAGAACTTGCCCAAAGTGCATGAATTTTTGGTACAAGTACTGTAAAAGTCTAGTGTAAAATAAGATTAACATAAAATTATATAGTAGACTAGATATATACAAAATCTAAATATAAAGAAAGTGTTGGGGTATATTATACACTAGGTTTTTCGGGGATAATTTTATTTGAGTTGTTATGCGGAGTATGATACTTTCCCTTTTGGGTGTTATGTAGCTCCTTTTATTGTTTCCCCTTTATCTGACTTTGTAACAAGTGGTAAATGTTTGTTGTCATGCTTTTTGTTATGTAGTTATTTTGTTTCCCGCCCTTTTCCTTATTTATACTACTTTAATTTACTTTGTTTGGCGTTCTATAATTTTGGTGCAGCAAACACATCCTTTTGACAAGACACTTGCAGAGGGAAAAGGTAAAATTTTTACAGAAATAACCAAGTTTGAACAAGGGGCTCAACCAAAAGCCAGGTTTTAACGTCTGTCTGATCCCTTCTAGTTTTTGTTGCTGAATGTTTTCTTTATCTTGCTTCGAAAGTGTTTTTTTCATTCCCCTTTTGTTTTTCTAGTCAACCAGGGATGATACCACAGGGAGAAAAGGGGGTTATTGTGTTTTTCTAAAATGGGAACCTTTTGGGCCCCTCGTTTCAGGCTTTTCTCCCGCGTATTGGGGCCCCGTAGTGGCGCGCGGATTTGGTTTCCCAGTACGGCGAAAATCCACGGCGCAATTAGGAAATCCCTTTCATTGGAACAGTGGAATCCGTCGCTCCCCCCCATCGGCGAATCCGCCGCGGGGGAAAAAAGTGAATGCCTTATTAACGGCGCGGAGGCCGTAAACAATGAATTGCTATGGGGCCCGGGGAGGGCGCCCCCGCCCGCCCCGGCCCGCCCCCGGCCCGCCCTTATTCCGGCGATTTGTGGGGCTCAATAGGTGCACAAATCCGTCGGGAATAGCCCTTTTGAAAACGGCCTTTAAGTTTATGTATGTATGCACTCAGTATTTCAAACTTCATACTTTTGCATGCGTTTATGTGGGTAAAATCTATTTTTTATAGTCATTGTAAAGTCCCATAGTATATTTAATTTAGTAGATAAAATTAAAATAAATTATATTTAAAAGGGGGCAATTTTTTGGGTTTTTGGAGTTATCCCTTTTAAAGGTTCTTAGGAAACCCTTTTTCTTTTCTGTGAAATGTTGCCTTTAAAAAGACCCTATAATTTGATGATGGACTTTTAGAATTTTTCTAAAGTAAGGGCCCTTTAACAAAACTTCCTGGCGCTTGTGGGTATTGTTGGGATGCTTTAAAAAAAGATTCAAATTAATTGTTTTCAGAAATGGAGTCATAGGAATGTAGGACAAAAAAAAAGGTGCATAGCCCCAAAAATTGCTAGCATATTTGTTGGCTACTTTAGGGGCATTAAAAAATGTCAAATGTGCTTTTTGGTGTACAACAGTTCATTTATATAGAGAAACGTTGGGGCAAAAAGTTTTTTTTGGTGCAAAAAACACCAAAAAATGGGCAACCCCTTTAAAGGGAAAAGGCCCCCTAGTCTTTTTTTGGGGCTACATTTGCTTATACCCCCCTTTTATACATCATTGTGTCAGATACAAAAAACATGGTAGACCACACCCTTTTTGTCCCAAATAAAGCTGTAATGGGGAAATAGAGCAATAGTAGTAAAAAGAGGTTACATTTGTCCCCTTTGCTTTTATGACTCTGGGGTTTTCATACTCAAGATACTCTTTTCAAGTTATTCCAACGATAATCTGTAAAGGTCCTAGGTAGAGCTGAACGGTTTTCCCAGGGTTTTGGGTCCACTGGGCCACCCAAGCGATGGGGAAGCCACCCCCGGGAGCGGGTCTAAGGGGTCCCGGTTTCACCCGAAAAGCAAAAGGGGTGGGCTTGCTGGGGCGGGATTCCCCAAGTCGCTACCCTGATGTGATTGCTTGCGGTGGTGGCCAAGTATAAGCAATACCGAATGGCAGGCAAAATCTTTGTCAGGGATGGGCAGTCGGCAGGGAGGCAGCGAAGGATCATGGTGAAGAAAGAAACCGGAAGGATGGTACACAGAAAGGCAATGGGGAAGTAGAAAGGGGTTCTCGATAGTATGGCACTATGGAAACGGCGAGTATGCGGGAAAAAGGTTTAAGCAAAATTTAGGGTCAGCGGCCGGCAACACCAATTTCCGGCGGCTGGCCCCTTTTAAAATTGACAGGTGGCGCGCAAAACCCTAAGGAGCGGGGAGCGCGCTTGGCTCGGAAAGGCAGAGACAGAGCGGAGCGTGGTCGGTAAGGACGGGTGCCGAGGAAGCGGGTGCGATATGGCCACGGGGCCACTGCCCCCCGGGCAATGGGGACAAGGGGGTTCGAGCGCGCCCCAGCCCCGGGCCACGGGCTGCGGATGTCATGACAACATTGATGGATGCAAGAAATATGAAATAATGGGCCCTTTAAAAAGTCAAAGTTTACACATTTAATAGGTAGTAAACAACTTTTTGGCATGGGTGTCAAAAATTTTTGGATTCATTTTTCATTAAAGATTCAAAAAAACAGTTTTTTTTTCCAAAAAGGGGTAATTCTGTGTTTATCCATATTGAAGGTGAAAAGGACTAATACACCAGATGTTTTTTTGGCACTTCAGGGCCCCAAAAAACCCATTTTTAACAGTGTTTCTTGGCAATTTTTTGTTTTAGGAAGACTAGAACAATTAATACTAAAATTAATTGGTTTATCCTATATCCAAAGAGTTTCTCAAAACTGTACATAGATGGAAAGCAATTTGCCACTATCAGGACATTTCATCGTCTTACAAAATTTTTCTATGAGTAAAATAAACGAAATAACGTCTGTTCACACACCTTTTCTATAGAGTAGTTGAAGAAATCAGGCGATACCTTTTAGAGGCTAATGAGTATATTTGATGGTGAGCTTTCGAGTAGAAATAGATCCCTTCTTCCAGACATGATGGTTATAAGAATTGAAAATTAACTGTCTTTTTATACACAAAGACATGGACCTTCAAAGGAATCTTAGAATTCTTAACAATAACCAAATGACAATATACAGCAGAAAGTCATTTACAGCAGTCAAGCAGTCAACTATCTGGAAACTTGTGAGGGTGACAGAGGGGGTCAGTATTCCTGCATCTCCCCACCCTATCTAGCTGCCATCAGGCCGTGATTTAGTGACCATCACAGTTCACAATAGTGTGGACATAAATGCTGGCATGAATATTTGGCCCATTTCTGCAGAGTCTGAATTTTTTGCATAATTTAAATTTCCCACTCCTTTTCTCTCCTCTGCGTCTTAATAGTGTCCCATTAAAACCATTGAATTTTCAGATCTTCAATACAGGGTCGGTCCTCTCTAGTGAAGTCGTTTGCAATGAAGATCAGTTCTGCTGTTATTAATAGTGAATCTATGTGAGTTCATGCGGCTGGCTGAGTCTCTGCCCTGTTTCCCCACATAAAAGGCCTGTTGATGTTAATTGCCATCACAGAATCAGATTACACATACATTGCTAGACCTGCAGGAAAATGTCCCCCTAGTTCTGTGCACCTGCTGTGAACTGTGGGGACCGGTACACTCGTCCAGCAGTGTGATGTGCCTGAGGGCCTTGCAACCTGTTTTGCAGGCAGGGTGAGGTGCCATTTCAGTTGGGGACCTTCAGGGCGCTCGGACAATAATCGCCGCAGGTTTGGTGGTTGCCGGAAAGGAAAGAAAAAAAAAGAGAGGGGGGATGGAATATGTCTTTGAGTCTATTGTCCTTATGTAGCCACAGTTGAAGTTCTTGGCAATTTCGTAGGATCTCCAGCTGTGTGTTGTAGGTTACAACTAGGGGCACTCGTTCTTCCTACTGGGTGTCTTTGTATGTAAGTAGACTGTCTCTGTTGATGGCGGCCGCTTTGCTGATTTGGTTGTCCGTCACTTTTGGTTTGTATCCCAATTGGAGAAATTTTGTATCAGATCTAGGACGGTGTTTGGTCAGGTCGGTATTGTGGAGCAAATTACGATTGTACAGTATAGCCTGGCTGTATATAATGGATTGTGTGTGTGTTTGGGGTGGAAAGCTGTCATTCCTGAGGTAGGCCGTTCGTGTCTGTGGTTGTAGGAGTACTCTGATCATGCAGTAGGCCGGTGGTCTTTGATGTGTAATGTTTAGTATTCACGAATGTGATTTTGCTCATCTGAAAAGTTAGTTAAGGTTGATGGTGGGGTGGAAGTTATTGAAGTCATTATGGAATTGAATTAGACCTATCGACGCAAGGTCCAGATGAAAATGATATCATCGATGTAACGGAGAGGTACATCATGGTTTGGTGGTGCATGTGGGATAGGATACGCTACCTTTCCAGTGCCGCCATAAGAGATTTGCATATTGGGGCGCCAATTGGACCCATGGAAGTTTACATTCGCTGTAGATATAGGTCCTCTCCAAATTTAAAATCAGTTGTGGCTGAGTAGAACTGTATGAGCTGTGTTAATTGGTTTGATGGGAGGTTTAGTTTCTCCAGGTGTGTCCGACATGCATGCAACGCCATCCTTGTGGGTATGTTTTGTATACAAGGATTCTACATCATGGAGGCCAAAATGGTGCCCTCAGGACAGTGGACCGAGGGCTGGTTTGTTAGACGATCCGTGGTGTCCTGGATGTAACTAGGAGTATCTGACCACGGGGTTTTAGGAGATTTTCCACCCAACCTGAGATATTTCTCTGTCTGAGTTCCAATACCCAGAAAATGATAGGGCCTCCCAGGGTTGCTTATTTGTGGATATTTGGGGAGCATGTAGAGCAGCCCGGCCTGGGATCTGCTGGGATGAGGCCTCCTCTATACCTGCCTCTGGACCTGAGTTGGAACCTTCTTGTTCATATTCTTTTAGCTGTTTATAAAGTCCTCTGTGGGTTCCATGTTAAAGTTTGGAGTAATGGGGCTGGGTTGGAAGCTGCCTGTTTTTGCTTCCTGGCGTGTAGTCAGAGGTGTTCATCATGGGACATTGCGCCCCTTTGTCAGCTGGGTTTTATTATTATGTCATGATTTTCTTTCAGTGAGGTGATAGCCCTTCTGTTCCGCAGGGTTAGGTTGTGGACCTGTTTCTTTACTCTTCCCCAAGATCTCAGATTGTACTTTGCTTCTGAATATCAGTCAATGGTATTTTGCTCTAGTGCTGCATTAGTTTCAGGGCGTGGGGCCAGGTCTGATTTTTGGGTGGGTTATTATGGGCTGTTCTTTCAGAGGTCGCTGCATCGAATGGGTATGCGTCTTTGTCATGAAGTTTTCCCTCAGTCTCATTTTCGAGAAATCCTCTCATGTCGTTGCAGAGTAAGGACATGGTACGTGAGTGGCTGAGGGGCAGGATGGGGATAGAAGAACTTTCGAGGAGAGCTGACATTTCGTGTTTGTTTGGCTCAATAGGAGGAAGGTTCACCACACAGGTATGACCTGAGCTGGGACTGATGCTTGTGGTTGTAGTAGTAGGGCTTTTTTTGTCTCAGTCTTGGAGCTTTTTCTTATTGTTGTTGATCCCAAGGCCGGGATGTTCTACATGCTCCCTAGATCCACAAAGAAGGCAAACCATGGAGGCCTATACCCATTTCTGGTATTGGGACTCTGACAGGAGGAATATCTAGTTGGGTGAAAAATCTCCTAAAAACCCAACTGGCATGAGAATTTATCCTAGTTACATCCAGGACACACACGCGGATCTTCATAACAAATCAATGCCTCGGTCCACTTTCCTGCAGGGCACCCACATTTTGGCCACCATGGATGTAGAATCCTTGTATAAAATACACCACAAGGATGGAGTTGCAGCATTGTCGAACACACCTGGAGAAAATAAACCTCCCACAAAACAATAACAAGCTCATTACAGTTCATACTCAGCCCACATTTTAAATTGGATGTGAAGGACCATATATCGACACGAATGGGAACTCCATGGGGTCCAAGATTGTGCGCTCCCAACTATGCAAATCTCTTTATGGCGGCACTGGAAGGGACCGTATCTATCCACATTGCACCACCAACCCATGATGTACTCCCGTTTAAAATCGATGATATCATTTTCATCTGGACTGCCGGGCGAGGAAGGCCCTAATTCAAACTCCTTAATGAAGTCAATAACTTCCACCCCACCATCAACTTAAAACTTTTAACCTTTTCAGAGAGCAAATCCACTTTCTGGATACTACAAAACACATCAAAAGACACCGGCGCTACTCACCATCAGTGTACCAAAAACCAACAGGACAGAACGGCCCTACTCAGGAATGACAAGCTTCCCCCACATACACCACAAAGCAATCCATTATATACAGCCTGGCTATACGGTACTATCGTATTTGCTCCAAACAAGAGACCTGGAAAACACCTCCTTGGATCTGAGGACAAAATTTTCTCACAATTGGGATTAAAAACCAAAAGTGACGGACAACCAAATCAGCAAAAGCGGGCCGCCCCATCAACAAGACAGTCTACCTTACATACTTAGACACCCTGAAGGAAGAACGGTGCCCCTAGTTGTAACCTACAACCACAGCTGGAGATTCCTCGAAGTTTGCCAAGGATCTTTAACCTGGTACATAAGGGACAATAGACCTCAAAGACATATTACCAGTCCCCCTCTCCTTTCCTTTCGGGCAACCACGAAAACCTTGCGGCGTATTATTGTCCGGAGCGCCTTGAAGGCCCAACTGAAAATGGCACTCACCTGCCTGCAAAAACAGGTGCAAGACCTGCAGGGCACATCCACACTGTGACAGTTGTCACCTGTCCCACAGTGTCACGCAGGGTAGCACAGAAAATAGGGGGACATTTTCCATGCACGGTTTCTAGTCAATGTAGGTGTATTCTTTTTATGTGTATGCAATGTCCCATCACAGGCCTTTATGTGGGGGAAAACAGGGCAGAGGACTCACAGCCAGCGCATGAACTCACATAGATTCACTCATTATTAAACAGGAGAAACTGATTTCTGTGGCACAAAAACTTCTCATAGAGGAGGACATGTATGAAGATCTGGAAAATTATGGTTTTAAATGGGACACTTTATGGTCGCAGAGGAGAGAATAAGGTGTAGTGGGAATTTAAATTAATGCAAAATTTAGACTCTGCAAAATGGGCTAATATTATGCCAGCTTGTATGTAAACTATGTGTTGAACTGTGATGGTCACAAATCACGGCTGGCATGGCTGCTAGATAAGACGCAGGAATTACTGACCCCTCTGTCACGACTCACAAGTTTCCAGGGATTAAACTTTGACTGCTATGACCTGCTGGTAAATGAACTTTCTGCTGTTTATGCATTTTGTTATTTTGTTATAGAATTCATAGATTCTTTGAGGTCAAGGTCTTTTGTGTATAAAGGTCTGTGAATTTTCAATTTCTTGCTATAACATCAATGTCTGAAGAAGGGAGCTAGTTCTCTCGAAAGCTCACCATCAAATATACTCAGTTAGCCTCTAAAAGGGTATCGCCTGTTTCTTCAACTCTTTTACTACTTTCTATGGGCTAACACGGTACAACCATCATACTGACTAACACCTTTTCATATGCAGTTTTATTCAAAGAACATATAGGTGGAGTTATTCATACTCGCCCTTATAGAATTATTTGTTTTGACGGCTCTGTTGGAGGTTGTTACCTTTATCTCATTAAATTTTGTTCATCAATCACCTCCTTGACTAACTGACTGTCCATCCCCACTGGCTGAGCAGTGGGTTTCTTTCTTCAAAGCCAATTTTACCACTTAGTTAAAAGTGCTTATTCAATACAATGCATAAATAAAAAGCTATACAACTTTTAAAATACTGGACAATGTTTTGTAGGTTTATTAGCATGTAAGGAAATAGGAATCCACAGCTTTTGTTGTGGCTGGAGGAGAACACAGAGGTATAGCTTGGTTATTCTAATACAGCCAGCCAGTGCACTTAGCTGCAATCAGAACTTCCATAGAATGTGAACAGAGAGAGCTATGCATGCACGGCCAACTCTCTACGGCTCAGCAAACTGCTGCAGAAAGCTCTTATTTTACAAATGGGAATACACTTTATGATATTAATTTGCTGTCAGTGAATGATACCCCATTAAATTTCCACAGGCTGGAAAGTGGTACATAGCTAAGTATTCATGTATTTTTCTATTAAAACAGTCTTTTATTAAAGATTGAGCAGTTGGACAATAATACAAACTGAAAGATATCATAAAAACAATACGTAGACACGTACTGTCACAAAAAGGAACCAGGTAAACT
>JAODAL010071109.1:0-15655 GCA_025379985.1 Phyllomedusa bahiana
TTTTAGTATGCAAAAGCTTTCTTTTTGGTTTTTTATTTCCTCTTTTAATCCCTGTTGATCCCACATTGGGTTTTTTTTTGTTTTAATTTTTTTATTAATTTCCCTAAAGGGATGTACCCTAAAAGGGTTAAATAGGATGTTTTTTAAAAAAATCCCATTTTTTTATTTTCTGCCCTATTTTAAAAAACATTGTCCCATTTAAACGGGTTTAGGGCCTCCCTAAACAGAATAAAATTAGGCCCTTTCCCAAAATTTCCCCTGTTTTTTTGGTCCAGAAAAAAAAACCTCTATTGAAGGATTAAAAGGAAATTTATTAAATTATGGTCACTAAATTTCCCCAAGGGGGCCCCCCAACCCGGGAAAACCCTTTGGTTCTCTGTTTAGGTCTATTTGTTTAATAATTTGGTCAAAAAGGGCCTTTCCTTTTAGTCCTTTTCCCGCCCCCATTTTTGGGAAAGGGAAATTTTCTTTTGTTTTTTGACAAAAACCCGTTTCCCTTTTTGAGAGCTAAAGCTTTGATTCCAAAAGATGTCTGGATGTTAAAGTCGCCCCCAAATAATAACCCCATTTTGATTAGCCCCCTCATCAAATTTTCCTGGGGGAGTACATCTTTCCATGGGTTTTTTTTATTAAATTTTTGGGGCCTATAGCAGACCCCTAATAGTATTAAAATTTTTTTTTACCCCCAATGTATAAGGGGGGGACCATAATATTTCCACATTTTTATTTTGTACCCAAATCTTCCCGCAGTGTTTTGGCTTCAGACAGGATTTTACATAGAGACAGAACCTCCCCTTTTTCCCGGGCTTTACGATCCTTTCTAAAAAAACTTAATCCTCAAATTTAAACCCCCCCAGCGTTTGCCTTTTCCAAGTTCATTATCCCCCCTAAGTCATATTTTTTTTTTCACTTTAAAACTTCTATTCATAGTTTAAATTTTTTGCTCTAATTACTAAGTAAAACCCCACCCCCCCAATTTTTTAAGTATATTTGGGCGAATGTATGATCGGGTTTTCGTTGTTTTTTTTTAAATAAAAATGCCCTCCCGGCCCGAATTCCCCCGGGCGGAAGCGGAAACAGTGTTAGGCGCGGTTCGCCACTTTCGGTGCGCCCCATGAAGGGGCGGACAATGGGCGCTGTGTGGGCGCGCTGTAGGCGTTCCGGGGCGGGACGTGGCGCGCTCGAAAACTCCGAGGCATGTACGATCGCGAAAGTGCGGCAAAGTGCGACAGTCAGACCTGGTTTATTTTGGTCTAAATGCTCCGGCGGAGGCGAAGTGAAGCAAGAACGTAACATGAGAGGAAACATAGAAGATAGCAAAATAAATCTCGGCACTCCGCTCCGTGCAGCATGGAGTATGATTCCAAAAAATCGCCTTTATAAAGGCGGAAAACATTCTCAGAAAAGAGCTTAAACCTCAAAAATAAAAACTACATTAAAAAATCACTTTCCAGAAATCTAGAACGGCGCAATATCAAGAATTAGGATATTAGAAATTGCCGGGAAATACAGTAATTCATATTCTGAAAGCTATTCTCATTGGTTGGCAGAAACCAGCCAATCAGAATAGGAGCGACAGTGAACCATTAAAACCTATGGAGAACTACTGACCAATCAGAATCAAAGGCGGGGCAGTTCAAAATACAGTAAAAATGCAGAAAAGAACTGATTGGCTGAGCTAGCGGGGGCTTGGCTATCTCGGCCAATCAGAATAGGCCGACAGGGACCCATTAAACCTATGGAGAAGTTTGAACCAATCAAAATCAAAGCGGGTCAGTTAAAAATACAGTAAAAATGCAGAAAAGAACTGATTGGCTGAGCTAGCGGTGGCTTGGCTATCCCAGCCAATCAGAGCGAGAGCTACTTCTCCCATTGTAGTCTATGGAGAGATCGGCGCAATGCAATCTCGGCGCTCAGCACCGTGCGGCATGGAGTATGAATAAAAAAATCCTTTTTATTAAGTGTAAATCATTATCAGATAAAGCGCTGAAACCTTCTATAAAAATAAAGCAGTTAAATCCCTAACACACGTGTTTTGTCGCCGAGACCGGCGCTACATAAGGAATTGCAATAGAGAGAATTGCCGGGAAATACAGTAATTCAAATTGTTTAAGCTATTCTTATTGGTCGGCATAAACCAGCCAATCAGAATAGGAGCGACAGTGGCCCATTCTAACTTATGGAGGAGAATTGACCAATCAGAATATGAGCGACAGGGACCCATTCTAACCTATGGCGAAATATTGACCAATCAAATTCAAAGGCTGGACAGTTCAAAATATAGTAAAAAGGCAGAAAAGCTGATTGGTTGAAGCGGCGGGGCTCGTCCAGCTTAGCCAATCAAGAGCGAGCTACTTTCTCATAGATTTCTATGGGGAAAAGAAATTCAGAGCGAGCTCTATGATTGGCTAAGTTAAAAGAGGCGCAGTTATTTGGACCAATGGGAGAGCGAGCGACGCTCCTATGGGTTTTCTAATGCAATCTGAAATAAAACTGTACATGGCCGAAAATCAAATAAAAGACTAACAGAATTGTCCCGATTGTGTATATAAAATGAATAATAATTTTGGGGTAAAGAAAAAAAAAATATTAAATCAATAAAATCCTGTGTATTTCTTTATTTTCATTACACCAATACTATTGATCCTTGGCTAACGAAAATAAAGAAATAAACATGATTTTATTGAATTTATATTTTTTTTCCTTACCCCCATATTATTATTCATTTCATTTACACATCGGAACAACTTCTGTAGTCTTATCATTTGATTTCGGCCATGTACAGTTTTATTTCAGATTGCATTAGAAAACCATAGGAGTGTCGCTCGCTCTCCCCATTGGTCCAAAATAACCGCACCTCTTTTAAACTTAGCCAATCACAAACAGAGCTCGCCTGCATTTCTTTTCCCATAGAACTCTATGAAAAGTAGCTCGCGCTCTGATTGGCTAAGCTGGACGAGCCCCCCGCCTCTTCACCAATCAGCTCTTTTTCTGCCTTTTGACTGTATTTTGAACTGTCCCGCCTTTGAATATGATTGGTCAAATATTCTCCATAGGTTAGAATGGGTCCCCTGTCGCTCCTATTCTGATTGGTCAATTCTCCTCCATAGATTAGAATGGGCCACTTCGCTCCTATTCTGATTGGCTGGTTTTATGCCGACCCAATCAGAATAGCTTTTAAACAATTTGAATTACTGTATTTCCCGGCAATTCTCTATTGCAATTCCTTATGTAGCGCCGGTCTCGGCGACAAACGCGTTGTTAGGGTTTAACTACTTTATTTTTATAGAAGGTTTCAGCGCTTTATCTGATAATGATTTACAATTAATAAAAAGGATTTTTTTATTCATACCCATGCCGCCACGGCCCCTGAGCGCTGAGATTGCATTGCGCCAATCTCTCCATAGACCTACAATGGGGGGAAGTAGCTCGTGCTCTGTTTTGGCTGGGATAGCCAAGCCCCCGCTAGTTCAACCAATCAGCTCTTTTCTGCCTTTTACTGTATTTATTAACTGTCCCGCCTTTGATTTTGATTGGTTCAAACTTCTCCATAGGCTATAATGGGTCCCTGTCGCTCCTATTCTGATTGGCCGAGATAGCCAAGCCCCCGCTAGCTCACCAATCAGCTCTTTTCTGCATTTTTACTGTATTTTGAACTGTCCCGCCTTTGATTCTGATTGGTCATAGTTCTCCATAGGTTTTAATGGTTCACTGTCGTCCTATCCCTGATTGGCCGGTTTCTGCCGACCAATGAGAATAGCTTTCCAGAATTTGAATTACTGTATTTCCCGGCAATTTCCAATATCCTAATTCTTGAAATTAGGAATATTTGGGAAAATGATTTTGTTTTATTTTTTTTTTTATTTTTGAGGTTTGAGCTCTTTTTCTAAGAATGTTGAACGCCTTTATAAAGGCGATTTTTGATTCATACTCCGCACCGACAAGTGGAATGATTTCTCTCTGTTTTCCAGCCTGTCTCGCATCAGAACAGATTTTCGGCGCAGTCCCTTCTGCGCCTAAGTCCCGCACTGCGCCTCAAACACTGGCGAGGCGCGGCGGACTTTACCGCGCATGTATGAGTGCACTACCTCGGGCGGCGAATCATAGGCGCAGTGCTGCACTGCGCCTAAGTCCCGCACTGCGCCTCAAACACTGGCGAGGCACGCCGGACTTTACATGGAATGTATGAGCGCGCCCCGGCGGCGACATAAATCAGGCGCAGATTTCGCCGGAAAACCGGCGGAAAGGTGCGCCCCGACGTGGCGAGATTCATACATGTCGCCCATAGTAGGCATACCTTTTCCATTTTGTAGGTAGGTCACCCCCCATTCAGTAGTTAAGTAAGTAAACCCCCTTTAGGTAGGTAAGCTCCCCATTGGGTAAGTAGGCAGATCCCCCATTAGGCAGAAAGGTAAGGTATCAGTAGGTAGGGAGAGCCACTAATAGGTAATTTCCTAGGTAAGGATGTTGCAAAGTTTAACTTGACCATGATATAATAACTTTCTGTGTTTTCTGTTCTTCAATCACAGACAAAGCCGTTGAAAAGCATTAAAAAAGTTGTCATTACTTATTGTTCCATGATATCATATGTATTGTCTGTCAAGTTTATATTTGCTACATCTATAGGTAGGCAGGGTCCCAGGTGGGTAGGTAGGTATGTAAGTCTCCGGGTAGGAAGGAGCCTAGCTAGGTCAGCTCACCATCCTTAACAATAGCCTCTTCAACTAGAACAGAAAAAAATAAAATAAAACTCACTTCTCCTAGCCTAAAGCAGCCTTCAAAATAAATTGTTGGGATAGGGAGCTGATGGCATCCTGAAGATTCCCAGGACATGCCTCTGATCACACTGAGCCCTATGTTCCTGTGGTCCATAGGCAACTGCCTCATGTGCCCAATGGATCAGACAGCCGTGATAATAAGATGCCTATCAGCATTCCAGCAATTTTGTTATGTATAATAAAAGGGATCAAGCCACTGTATGGTCAAATCATCCAGTGGAACTAAAGAAATGTAAATGTAAAAAGTTAAATAAATGTTGAAAAGATAAATGAACACATTTTTTTACCAAATGCTTTATTATGTCAAAAGGTACAGTGCCTTGCGAAAGTATTCGGCCCCCTTGAACTTTTCAACCTTTTGCCACATTTCAGGCTTCAAACATAAAGATATAAAATTTTAAGTGATCATGATCTTGGCTGCGTCTCTGATCAGTCTTCTCCTTTATAGAGAAGGTTTAGAGGACGGCTGGGTCTTGGTAGATTTGCAGTGGTCTCATACTCCTTCCATTTCAAAATGAACGCTTGCACAGTGCTCCTTGGGATTTTTTAAAGTTTGGGAAATTTTTTTGTATCCAAATCCGGGTTTTAAAAACTTCTCCACAACAGTATCACGGACCTACCTGGTGTTTTTCCTTTGGGTCTTCATGATGCTCTCTGCACTTTAAACAAAACCCTGAGACTATCACAGAGCAGGTGCATTTAGACGGAGACTTGATTACACACAAGTGGATTATATTTATCACATCATTCATTTAGGACAACATTTGGGTGATTCAGAGATCCTCACTGAACTTCTGGAGTGAGTTTGCTGCACTGAAAATAAAGGGGCCAAATAATTTTGCATGCCCCACTTTTTAGTTTTTCATTTTTTACAAAAGTTTAAAATATCCAATAAATTTCGTTCCACTTCACAATTGTGTCCCACTTGTTGTTGATTCTTCACAAAAAAATTAAAATTTATATCTTTATTTTTGAAGCCTGAAATGTGGCAAAAGGTTGAAAAGTTCAAGGGGGCCGAATACTTTCGCAAAGCACTGTATAGCCCATATGTCCCTTAATAGGATACCTTAATATGGTGCCTTTAAAAAATACAATTCATCTTGCAAAAAATAGCCCTATTACAGCTATGTCAATGGAAACTAAAAACAGTTGTGGTGTTCCAGAGATGAAAAAAACAAAAATGACTGCTCCATCTTTAAGGCCCAAAACAAATTAAATTGAGCTTTACTCGATTGCTACAGGCATCAATGCTAGTTTTCCTTTCCGTTTTGATAAATGAGGCTCATAGCATAAATGGCAGTTGCTTTATAATTTTTATTATAAAAAATGGGTTTAAAATTTTTTCTGGGCAGAAAACTAGAAAACCCTATAAGTTCTCTGCCTAAAAACTTTGGGGTTCCCCCCCAGGAAAAATTATTGCTCACAATTTTAGTTTTAAAAAATCGTTTTTGGGAAAAAAGGGGCCCCCATACTACCACAAAAAAAAAAAAAACCCCTTTAACAAAGCTTTTCAGATGATTTCCGGTTTGGGAAACCCACTTCCTTCCCGCTCCCCTCTGGTTTTGCAAACAAATATACTTGACCTAAATATACAATGAGAGGGGAGGGCAGCATGCAAGACAAGAAGTATATGTATATACATGCGTTTATATATGTATATACACATTAAAATAAAAAATTTAATTTTTTAAAGCTCATAAATCATTTTAAAATGATTTTATTTTTTAAAAAAATTTTTTGTAAAAAGTGTTTTTAAAAATTTAGATTATATATGTAAAGTGGGAAAATTATTAGGGGTTTTTAAGGCCCAAAAAGAAATTAAAAAAGTGTCAGCAATGTGGGCTGTGCATTAAGGGTATTTTCACACGGCATGTTCTGTACAAACATTTATAGATGCGTGTTTGGAAACTCTAAACAGACCCCTAAACGGGCCCCAAAACCATTTTTTTTAATGTGGGAGTGTTGGGTTTTTAAAATTGCTTGCAATGTAAAAAACCCGCATTGGGCGTTCCAGGAAAAAAGTGATTTACTGGGGTGGGGGTTTTACGTGCTTTTTTTCAAAAATCCGTTCAAAAAAAATTGACATGTCAATTCTTGAAAACCCCCAAAAGATGGGAAACAGGGCCACTAAAATTTTAAAAATTTAAAAGGGGGGCAAATTTTCCCTTTGGGTGCAGGGCCCCCAAAAAACCCTCCAAACAACCCACCCTCGTATTGGAAACGTTTTGGGTGCGTTTTGGGGTCCATTGACCCCAGCCATTTTTTGGGGTTTCGATTTTCCCCAAAACCCAAAACGGATCCAAAAAAACGGAACCCCCCCAAAAGGGTTTTCCTTTCGTGAACATACCCTAAAAAGACAAGGGGAATCCGCCCGGGGAAAAGGAACCCGTACAAAAAAAAAGCAGTGTTTTGGGCTGGGGGGGGGAAACTGGGGGGCCCCCAGGAAAAGTTGATCTTGGGGCCCCCCCCTAACAGGGTACTGGGAATGCAAATATTTCCCTTCAAAAAATTTAAGGGCCTCGGACATTAAAAATGTGCCTTTTTCCACATAATACCCTTTTTGCAAAACAAAAAAATGTATTGTGCAAGGGACCACAATTTGGCGTAACTACCGGGGAAACCCCCCGGGGGTTGCAGTTTTCTACGGGGGCCCCTGCGCTTAAGGGGGGGCCCCCCGGGGCAAACCCGGGTTACCCGTTTCCCCTACCCCCGGTTTAAAAGCCCCCCCTTGGGGCCCGGCCCGGGGCAGTGAACATAACAATTCACTGCGGGCGGGCGGGGGGGCTGCCGGGGCCCAGCGCATACCTCCCCCTGAACGCCCGAAAACCCGGCCCGAGCGTTTTGGGGGCAACGCTGCCGGTAGTAGGGGGACGGAGCGGGAATCGCTCCGCCCCGTTTTAAATTTTTCCCCCCCCGGCCCACTGGGTTCACTGGGGGGCGCGCGCGGGAAAGTCCCCTCACCGCGCCGCCCCCGCTGGAAACGCAGAGGCTGCAGGGGGAGGGACAGAGGGGAGCGAACGGGCCCCCATCGGGGGGGCGGGGGCCGAGGGTGAGTAATTGTTTTCCCTTAATTTTTTTCTACCCCCTTTTTCCTGCCTATAGGGCCCCCCCCTTATCCTGCCCCAAAGCCCCCCATATGCCCGCCATACCCCCCCCAAAAGGGCCTGCCTATAGCCCCCCCTATCCTGCCCCCATAAAACCCCCCTAAGCCCGCCTATACCCCCCATATTTCCTGCCTATGCCCCCCCTAAATTCCCAACCTTTTAAACCCCCCCAAAACCCCGCCCCATAGCCCCCATATTTCCTGCCCATTAAACCCCCCATATGCCCCCCTATAGCCCCCCCCTATGCCCCGCCTAAAACCCCCCCCTTGCCCTGGGCCCAAAAGCCCCCCCCTATGCCTGCCTTAAAAACCCCCCCTTTGGCCTGCCCATAGCCCCCCCCCTATTTCCTGCCCCAAACCCCCCCTAAAGCCTAAAACCTATAGCCCCCCTTATGCCTGCCTATAGCCCCCCAAAATTTCCTGCCTATAGCCCCCCAAATGCCTTGGCCCCAAAAGCCCCACATATGCCCGCCCTAACCCCCCAATATGCCTGCCTATACCCCCCATTTTGCCTGCCTATAGCCCCCCCATAATTTCCCGCCCCATACCCCCCATTTTTGCCCCCTAAACCCCCCATATGCCTGCCTTTAGCCCCCCATAGCCCCCACCTAAAAACCCCCCCATAAAGCCTGCCCAAAACCCCCCCAAAACGCCTGCCTATAGCCCCCCCCTATGCCTAAATATACTCCCCCATATGCCGTCTATACCCCCCTAAACCCCCGCCCAAAGCCCCCCATATGGGCCCGCCCCCTAAACCCCCCATAAGGGCCCACCTAAAGCCCCCATAAAAGGCCTTCCTAAAGCCCCCCCTAAAGCCCCGCCTAAAGCCCCCCAAAGTCTGCCATTAGGGCCCCAAAAAAAATCCCCGGGCCCATAGCCCCCCATAGGGCCCGCCCAAAAGCCCCCCCATGCCCCGCCCAAGCCCCCATAAACCTGCCGGGCCCCCTAAAGCCCCCTAAAATGGGGTGGGCCCGCCCTTTTAAAAGCCCCCCTAAATGCCTTTAGCCCCCCCTGCCTAACAGCCCCCCAAAATGCCTGGGCCCGCCTTTTTAGCCCCCTATATGCCTGGGCCCGCCTAAAAGCCCCCCCCATTTTGCCTGCTTTTCCTTTCCTATACAGCCCCCTAACTGCCTGCATGCCTGCCTATACAGCCCCCCTAAACTGCCCCGCCCGCCTATCCCCTCCCCCCAAATGCCGCCTGCCCCATACAGCCCCCTTTTATGCCACCCCCGCCCCAAAACAAACCCCCATAGGCTGGCCTGTACAGGCCCCCCCCCCTTTCCTTCCTCTACAAACCCCATAAAGCCCCCGATTAAAAACCCCCCAAAGCCTAACCGTATACCCCACAAGCCCGGCCGGGGTCCCACTTTTATGGGGGCCCCTTTTTGCTACCTAAACCCTACCTTTATGGCCCCCCATAGCCCACCTAAACCCTGTCCTACCTGTAAGGGCTCCCCCATAGCACCTAAAACCCCCCGCCTCGGCCCATATGGGGGCCCCCCTAGGCTACCTAAAAACCCTTTCCCCATTTGGGGGGCCCCAAAAAATCCTATCAAGGTTTTCCCCGCCTGCCTAAAAAGGACCCCCATATTTGCCAGGGATTGGGGGCTGGGGAAAAATCAGGGGGTTCTAAGATATTTTGGTCCAAAACTGCAGGGACAAGTGGGCGGGGAAAATTGGGCAACCCCGAAAGGCGGACTTTGGGCCCCCCTGCAGAACAAAAGAGAAAGTCCAACGGACTGGTCAGAGAAAAAATCACCTTTTTGAGTCACAAGTGTAACTGCACTGTTTAAAACAACCCTTAAAAAGTTTTGGGACAGGCCCGTGTACAAATGCTGTTCTACCACTATATGGCCCCCGTAAGGGGGTTAAATACAGTCTCAGACCGTGGGAACTGCTGAAAAATACCACTAATTTGGCCTGTAGGTGGGTTATAAAAAACAGGGCTGCAGAGCCCTTAAAACCCAAATTAACTTACCACTTTAAAGGTCCTTAAATTTTTTATAAAATTTTTATTATTTTGACAGGGAATTTGGTCTTTGTGGGGAACCCAACAAATAATAGTGGGGTTTTTGGATTTTTTATTCAAATCAAATATGTGGGGGAATTTTTTTTTTTCGTGTTTCGGGGGGGTATTTAAACAGTCCCTTTTTGTTTAAAAAGGCCCCTTAAATTGGGGTTTTGGGTTTTTTTTGGGGAAAGTGGGAATTTTAAAATTGGGGAGCAAATATGATGGGGGGGATTGTATGGTGGGGGGTTTTTTGCCCCTTTTTTTAAAATTAATTTTACAAATTTTCTAACAAACCCTGTCCCCTGCAACAATGGTCGGGAAGGGGGGGGGGGGGGGGGCCCCAAACCAAAAAAGGTTTTCTTTTTGGGGGCCCCGGCCTTTTTTCTTAAGGGTTAAAGCCCCCGGGGTACCGAAATAACCAAGGGGGGGGGGGGGAGTCACTATCTTCTGTTTTTTCAAAATTTAGACTCACCTGTTTTGTCTGCTCATCATTTTTCATAGGGCCCAACCCAAAACCAAAAAAAGGGCACCCTGGCTAAGAGGGGTCCACTATTCCTCCATCCATAATTCTTCCCCCCCCAAACCCCCCCCCAGTCCCAAAATACAATAACCCCTCCAAATTTTTCCCTTGGCCTTCACTCACCATTTTTTAAAATAACAACACTAAAAGAAAACAATCAAGAAAGTAAAAATTTAAAAACCGCTAATTAAAAGGGTCAGGGACCCAAAATTCCCCTGCCACTAACAACCGCCCTTAAACCTACAACCCCACCCAAAAGAGACCACAAAAATAGTCAAAACACTACTCAGGGGTTTCATCACATGACAGGGACCCAGCACTGATCCACCACAGAAGCCCAAAAAACCCCGACAAAAACCACCTCACAGAAGGAAATTTTATCGTGAACGATCGCTTCTCTGATGAATCGTTTTTTTTCCCCTCACTAGTCCCCTTTTTTTTTCCCTTTTTTTTCTTCATCTAATAAGACCCCCCCATGATGACTTCTTTCCCGGGCCCCAACCCGTCCCCCGCAGAATTTGCACACAAACATCTTATACTTTTCACTTTTCCAGTACTTTCCTACCAGTTTTTTTTTCCCCCGGTTTTGGGGAACCCCTCCCTTAATTAAAGTAGGGTTAAATAATTTTGCCCCCCCATTAATAAGTAGTTTTTATAGATTTCCCAAATAGATAGACAATAAAGGTCCCCCTGAAATGGTTTTAGAAGACCCCTGGGAGGGAAATAGGTATATATTCCCCCGTAGGTAAATTAACCCGTAGGGTTAAAAATGCCTCCTTTTAGGTAAATAGGTTTTTATAAAATGGCCCCGGTAGATGGTAAAAGGGAAAATATTTCCCCCCCCAGGGTAAATATACAGCCCCCCGAGGTAATTAAAAAAAATATAAATGGGCCCCCTTTTAGGGAGAAAAGGTTTTGTAACCCTTTCCCCGGGGAATAGGAATTTTAAAAAAAGCCCCCCTGTAGGAAAGGGTTTCAGCCCCCTTTTAAAAGGTAGGGAAAAAAAAGTTAAAAAGGGTAGTCCTTATAAGGGGAGATGCTAGTCCCCTGAGGAAAAACTTTGGGCCCCCATGGGAGATACTGGCCCCGTAGGTAGATACTGGGGTCCTTTCAGGTAGATACGGCCCCCTTTAGGTAGATACTGGCCCCTGAAGGGGAAAACTGGCCCCTTGCGGTAGATACTGGCCCCCCCTGGGTAGATGCCCCGCCCTTTTAAGTAGAGCCGGGTCCTGAAATAGAAACCCCCCCGTAGCTAGATAACCCGGGGCCCCCCAAGGGAGATGCTTGGGTCCCTAGTTTTTGGTTTTCTGGGCCCCCTAGGTAGATTTCTTGCATCAGGGAGGTAGGTGGGTTTTCCAACAAAAGGTAGAAATAAGCCCCCGTAGCAGCTAAATGTTTCCCCCGAAAAAAAAGGTTTGATACCCGGCCCCCGTAGGTAAATACTGGCCCCCTGTAAGTACTGTAGATACTAGCCCCCTGTAGGTAGAAATTGTCCCCCAGTAGGCAGATACTGGCCCCTGAAGGAGGATGCTGGACCCTGAAGGTTGATGCTGGCCCCTTGAAGGTAGATGCTGGCCCCCTGTAGGCAGATTAGAAAAAATTAAAAAAGAGATACTCACTTCTTCCTGCTCCCTTGCTGATGAGCTGGCCCCGGGAGTTAGTCTCCGGCGTATGTGGTGTGAGACTAACTATGCTGGGACGTTGCTTCTGGTATCTCCTAGTCCTGAAGCCTAGGGCCTAAGCCCAGGGTTTTCAGTCTAGGAGATACACTGACACACGAGGCGTGAGAACATCACGTCCCCTGTGCCGGAGGCTCACAGGAGTATTCAGTCTGCGGTACAGAGAGCCAATAACAATCGATTCCTTGTTATGCCATAGCTACAGTGATGTGGCGGGTTCGGACAAGCACAGCGATGTGCTGCCCAGAACAGCCGCCGATGGAACTCGGGGCCCTCCGGGGGTTTCACCGATTCCCCGGTGGGTCAGTCCAAGCCTGACTGGAAGCATCAGAGATATATTTGTTTATGTGGTCATGAAAATAAAGCATGGGATATGAAAATAGGGACTTGGGACGAAATGTATGCATGGAGCTGTGCCAGATATCTGGCGTCTTTTCAGCCCAATATCAGGCGCAGCACTGTTCATACATGTTTAAATCTCCTGCTCTCCATTCTCGGGCGGATTACATAGCACCTGCCTGCGGCGCTATGTAATGCGCCCGATTTCAGGGCTATGCGGGAGGCGGGGCGCACTAGAACCGTAACGAAGGTATAGATTTATAGCTTCGCTACGGCAAATTTCTAAAAACCTTTACTAGCTGGAACGGGGGTTTTACCACTTTCAAATGATTTTTTACCTGAGCCAGAATTAGCTGAACTAATTCTTGTACAAAACTATTCTGGCTGTGTAGATTAATAACATCATATACTGACATTTAGGTCCTGATTAAATATCTGTCCAACCATTTATTCAACCATCAAGACCTTCAGTTTGTATCAAGCAGCAACTTGCTATCTTTAGAATGTGGTCTAATGCTATGAAACATGTAGCTAAACTGTGTGGGATTTTTAGGCACACACTTACATATGTTCGCACGCTTAGACCTCCTACATATTGAAACCACAGTAGAAAAAAATATACACAAATGGGAATTTTCACTTTCTTGAGACTGTACCACTAATACTAAAAGTGAAATAACTCTAGAAATGCTATCTCATATAAATCAAACTGTTCTGGTACATATACTTATATAACAGCCAGCAATACACCATGAAGCTCAGTGCCCTTGTGTAATGTGAAATGTCATGTAGAAACTTTTATGTTTATCTGATTTAATAAACGTCTCAGATTATATACCTTCACATCAGGAATGTACACTGAGCTATAGATCCAGCACAAATCAGACGACAACACCCTGTTAATCTTATACCAAAGTATTTTCAAGCATGCAAGTGTTTTTTAACGGAAGAATTCAGAATTAAAAGCTATAGGACACATATAGATAAGAGCAGCTCGGTCCCATTCATACAAATATACTCCAGCTTTGGATCAACTTATAGGATCTTATGGTTTTTGTACCACTTCTATGCTAATGACAATTAAATTTACCTCACTCTGGGCCAAATGTTAACTCTAGGCTTTTCAGGATACCCTCATTCTTTTCTTACTCCATTTTAAAATTAGGCATGGAGAAATGGAGTTTACATCCCATTCAACCTCTTTAACAGATCTATCACAATAAATGGCCCCAAACTTTCCCTACTCTGGCAAGTCCAGTGCCTTGGGATAACCTTTGACTCTGTCCTGACCTTTAGACTCAACATCCAAGCCCTTACCACCATCACCTTCCCCTAAGAAACATTTCTCGAATTTACTCTTTTCTTAAACTCAACGCTACAAACATGCTTAACCATTCTCCTCATCACCTTCTACCTAGGCTACTGCAACATCCTTCTCTATTGCCTCCCACCTAACATTCTTGCTGCCCTCTAATCCACCCTACACTCTGCTGCCCAGTTAATTCACTTCTCTCCTAGTAATTCATTTGCCTCTCTCCTCTGCCAAACCCTTCTCTTGCTACCCATTGCCCAAACAACACTTCTTTAAAAGCATGATATTCTAGCTACATGAAACAATACCTGAAACAAATTTAAGGAAATTATTTGAATTATTGATTTATGTGTTTCCAGTTTAAGCATATAAAAGATGGAATCACAAAATGCTGAGAAAATAAACTGAGGATTTATCCTGTAATTTATATTTCTAAAACAAACACCAAAACAAGTCTAAAAATGCAAATTAGTCTTCAATAAAATAAAAAATGCTCACAGGCTGTACCAAGCTATTGAACTTGTCTAATTAGAGGAAAACATGGACCCAACAAGAAGCTTAACTGAAACAATAGAAAGAACTATAAGGGTAGGTCGGATTCTGTCTTTAAAAATCAGGCCGGTATTTTGTCGTCTTTTGCAATGTTTTGGGGAGGGATCTGTCCGCAGTTTGCGGATTCGTCTGTCCCCCTCAACCATTGAAATACACACCTTCTGCCCGAAAACCGGTCAGAAGATTGTGCACGTTCTGAGGTGTAAAAATCCATCCGGCTGAAAGTCCGTTACCTGTAGACTACTGATCGGATTTTCTACCAAAGTCTATGTGGATGGTTGACAGTTGGTTCACAGACGGTTTTCAAATCCAAAAACTGTCTGAAAATTCGTTTGAAAACCTTGCCGTGTGGACGTACCCTAAAAGGTAGAAATCCAGCATGGAGTATGGCAAAAGATAATGATAGTTCTCAATCAGCCGTGTGTTAAATTTGGTGCTAGTATAAACAAAATGGGAAGAATATAAAAGGTCAACATACAGGTAGACCAAGGAGGACATCAAAGCATCAAGATAGAAAATACCTTCAAAATAGAAAATGTTCAACAAAATAAATGGATGGAAATCAAATTCAATGTATATGACAGAACTGTAAGTAAATGGGTGAATAAAAAGCGATTCACAGATAGAAAATAAAGACCGGCACTAAAAACTAAACAGAAGAAAGCACAGTTACAGTGGACTTAAGAGAACCATTTATGGAGAGTGGAGGATTAGATAAAAGTGGTAATTAAGTGATAAGTCATAAATCTGCTTTCAAAAAGATGATGCTGACTCTTTTGCTTGGTGCCATTCTAATGAAACATATTAGGTGACACCTGAAGAAAACAATCAAGTTTTCCTACCTTTTTATGAAATGGGTTGTATGTGGGAAAAGTACAATTTTTTTAAATTAATTTTTTTTTATTTAATTTTAATTGCATAGGGAAAAGTATTTTTAGGATGACAATGTGATGTGGACCTGGACCCCCGAAAATTGGTGGTTAAGCCACCACGGGGGGAGGAAAAGTCCTAAGGCCATTTCACCAGAGCCCGCCCAAGGCAGGTGGACTTGTGCGGGAGGAGCACCAAAGGTTTCCCACCCCCACAAATTACTTGCGGTGGCGTTGGGGGGCGAAAAGGGACAAAAAACGGGGGGGAGGCAAATGTAATTGGGGCAGGCAGAAAATCCAAAAAGGGAGAGGCAAACAAGGTCAGTAGACGGAGACAAAAGTCAAATACATGACAGGCCCAGGCACAATGCCACTTTCTTACAAACCTGGGACTTTGATCTGTAAAGGGAGCACAGAAATGGGCCAAAAGAATAAAAGGGGCAATGCCCCCGCATTGCCAAAAAGGCAAGTACAGACCACAGAGAAAGCAGG